>BDMV01000008.1:40435376-40693256 GCA_008326285.1 Oryza officinalis | reverse complement strand
TCGAGATGCTAATACTAGATTAACAGAAGACATATGATAAATAGCCAGGCAAATATATTATCCAAACCAGAGCAATCCAAGAGGTCGAATGTACTGATGCAGCCTTGAACGACGCCGACGTAGATGATACAATTGCCTGAACCGACGGAACATTGGACTTACCCCTTCGCCGGAGAACGATAGCCGATGCAGCCCCGCGTCAGGTGCCAAATTCCGCCGGTTGATAAAGAAACCGTAACAGAGTAAAAGGTGGCGATGCGCCGAATTGTATTGATCGAGAGTTGATATCTTACAATAACCCCGGGTGTACATATTTATACCCATGGGGAGATACTAGTCCTTGTAGGACAAGAAAGAAACTTTCCTAAAGATAAAAGAAAAACATAAAGTCCTTAAGGGACACTAAACACACTTTCCTAAAGATAAAAGGAAACTAACAAATATTCTAATTAATAGATACAATTGCCTTCTTCGGACTCAATCCGCACGTGGCAATCCTCATGAAGCACATCAACCGAACCCGACAATGATCCTGCCATCTCCTTATCGGAATCGGCTACATCGGCTATCCTTGTCCGATTCTGTTTCAGCCGATGCACACCGTAGCCGATTTGGCTTGCAGCCGATTCATACTCTGTTTCTATAATCGCTTATCTCCTCCAATCGGCTTCGGCTTTAACTCTGAATCCAATGCATGATTTACCAAATTTCGTCGTTAACAAGTGGATGAATTGCTTGTCCACGGAGTCAGCGTGAGTCCCTGTGAACATCACCCACCCGAACAACCACAGTAGATACGCGAGTAAGTGTCGGCGCACTACCTTGTCCTCCTGATCCTCTGGGAACACCTCCTGGTGGAACTGGTGCAACCAACTCCTCGTGGGCCCTTGCCCATCTGTGAGATCCTCCAGCGGAGCAGGCACCACTCCACCAAAACTGGCCAACAGATCATCCGCCCATCCAGCGTGGACCTGTGTCGGGCCAACCGCTGCACCCGCTATCGGTAGACCCAACAAAAAAGACACATCCTGCAGAGTGGGTACCATCTCTCCAACTGTCAGGTGAAAGGTGTGTGTCTCGGGCCTCCATCTATCCACCAAAGCACTCAGCAAGGCCGCATCGATGTTGATACGGGGTGACCTTCCACGTGAAGGCTCAACCAAGCGTGCGAAGGTCAACAACCCAGCGGCTCTCAACCTGTTACATGTTACAAAGGAATAATTAGCAATGCGAGAAAATTTAAAAGACAGCACGAGGTGACAAATGGTTTTCCACATACCTTGGAACCCAACGAGGATCGATACGCCAATACTGATCCGGTCCCCGCATCTTCAGCACGTTGCAGAACGTCCCCTGACTCAGTCGTCTCGAACGGTGATGTTTATCGATCACCTCGTCGATCAGCGATACGTCATCCCTGGCAGCCATATCTGCAAAATGCATGATTACCAGTGTCGTGAGCATCAGAAATGAATTAAAAAATGACAAAATGCGCGTGCAAATTTATGCAAAGTGAAATTTTAATAGCAGAAGTCAAATACTGATAAAATGATGTGGACACACTGCAAAACTTTAAATGAATACAATGTTATGCAACGCGATAGTATCATCGTACATGTTACATACTAACAAGTTCAAGTGAACACACTGTAGAACTGGTAAATACAAATATTACAAGACGAATAACTAAGCATTATTTCTCGAAGTCGACCTCCGCCCTGGAACACGCCGAGTATCGCCACCTTCTGCATCTTTGCCTACGTCGTACATGCTGCAATCTTTACGGCTATGGTCTCCGCCGCATACAATGCACGTCGCGAACGGGTGTTCGTTTCAGCTTCATCCATGTGGTTCTTGATTCGTCGGGTCTTGCGACGCCCCTTCGTGCCAACTAGCAAATTTGAGTCAGGCACCCACTTGGCTTCCCCTAGGGGTGGGCGAGTGAAATCACATACCGCACTCCAACCACGCAATTCACCGCGCCAGGTCTTCTCCCATGCTTCCTTACTAAAGTAAGGCGAGACGAATATTTTCGCATCGACACCACCTTTTGCGGTAGCGACAAGAACATGAGAGCATGGCAGATGTCGAAGAAAAGGCTTGTTGCAGTTGCATTTGCAAGCATGATAGTCTGGCCACAACGTGCACTCCAATGTGATGTCCGTACTCCCAATACCGACACCACTCTTGTCACGCAGGCGTACCTCAAACAGCAACTCCCTATTCTCAGCAGGCCAGACCCTGTGCATTCCGCCCTTCTTGCTTTTCTCCTCCATGTACAGTGTGATAGCGGGGCTATACCTTACATTAGGATTGGCAAGGTTAAGACTAGCCATGGCGTATCTTTTACAAAGATACTTCTGTGTACCCCTTGTGATACCCTCCAGGATAGCAACAAGTGGTAAAGGACGTGTATTTTTCATCACCCAGTTGTACACTTCAGCAAGATTTGTTGTCATCACACCATACCGTGAACCATTGGTGTCATACAACAATGACCACTTTTCCCTTGGCTCATGCTCTATCCAGTCAGTGAAGCACTTTGTAGCCCTCCCCCGCTTCCTACATCGAGTGACAGATGGTGATTCGTTTGGAACGGGATCCAGGCCTTCCGGCTCGTCTTGTCGGGCAACAACTGGTTTTTTTCGAACCTCTTGCATGTGAGTAGTGGTCAGCCGATCCAGCTGTTCCCATATGGCGTCGAACTTTCTTTGCTGATTCTGCTTGCACAACTTTTTGAACAGGTCCATTAACCTCTTGCTCCTGAATTGTCTGTAAAAATTTGCACCGAGATGTCGCATACACTATCTGCTATGCAAATCTGGCCAGGAAACCTCATCAGTTACATCTTCCTTTAGCTGCTGCACCGCTGATAGAATGCCGGCATGTCGGTCATGCAGAACACACACATTTGGTCTGTTTTGAACAACACACCTTTTAATGTGATGCAGGAACCATAGCCAGCTCGATGTGTTCTCGCTTTCAACAAAAGCGAAGGCAACAGGGACGACATGGCTATCAGCGTCGACTCCGATTGCGGTTAAAATAGTTCCCCTATACTTGCCTGTCATAAAAGTACCATCAACACATAGCAACGGAATGCAATTTCGGAAGGCCTCAATCATGCACCCAAATGACCAAAATGCACGACGAAGGACGTTTTTCCCATTGTCAGCAACCTCATCGAGAATAGCCATATGTGTGCCCGGGTTTCTGGCCTGCAACACCTCCAAAACTGGGGGAAGGTTGTGGTATGAATCTTCGTAACTTCCAAATCTCATCTCCAGTGCTTTCTGCTTACCCCTCCAAGCCTTGTCGTACTATATCTCATACCCGTACTCTTTCTCCACGTCATGCATTATTGTGAACGGCGACAAAGAGGTTTTTTTAACAACCTTCGAATAAACTAGTTGTGCCACGAATGCAGCCGTCATGTTCCTGTGTACCAAAGGGGTCTTGTCCAACAAACATGTATGCTCCTCAACCCTTGAAGCTACCCATAAGTTGTCATGTTGTGGCTTGTAACTATGCACTCTCCAAGGGCATCCGGGCTTCGTGCACTTCACGTCATACGTCGTCCGATTTGAAACCTTCACCCTGAACTCCCGCTTCTGCAGAAAAGCCCACCTCTTCACCGCGTCTTGTAGGTGCCCTTTGTCGTGAAACATCTGTCCAACTTGCACCTTCTTACAATCATATCGCCAGTGGGCATCTAAACCATCGTTAACCCCCAGACGGCTCATCGATATGGTCGTCCAATCTTCAGGTACGTTGGCTTCCTCGTCCCACTGTGCTGTATCTTGCCCTTCCATCACGAACGAAATATATTCCTCGTTCTCCAGTTCCATTTCTTCCACTACCGCATCGTTCTCCTCCGCAGCATCAACAGCCAAAGGTGAGTCCGGCTCATCGTCATCCAACTCGTTAGGCGGACGATTGCCACCAGGCACAACTAAATCTACCGGTGCAGTAACCTCCTCCATTGCATCCTCTTGCCCACTCCTGTAAATATTAATCTCTTCCACGATATGAGTTTGATCCACCTCCGTGCGGCTGGTCTCGCCGGTTCCAACAACATCTGTTTTCTTTTGCACCAATATTGCCAGGCTATAACTTTTCTCTCTTACTTTAGCCACAAATTTTCTCCAACTCCCGGTAGATGCAAGGTCTACTACCCTCCACTGCCATCCGTATTCACCCCTTACTGGCCACACGGCTTTTATCATTAATTTCTCCATCAAAGGATCTATCCCGAACATATTATGCAGCCACCCTAGCACATCGTTCAAAACCAACTGGCCTGGTGTATTTAGGGTAGTATCAACGAATGCATATACGGTCAAATCGTCCCCGCTATCACAAAGTTGTATTGGAGCGTCGCCATAATACACCCGAACGGGCATATCACCTGACATCCTGAAATAGCATGCCAATTGCTATTAATACGCTTACCCGAACGGGCATATCACCTGACTACCCATAAAGTGTCGCATGCTCTATGCTTACATTATTGCTGTAACGTATTTCCAACTATATCTCGTTTACTTCAATATAAGTTCCATTCGATTTTAACTAATAATAAACGTATAATACCTCCATTCGATTTTAACTAATAATAAACGTATAATACCTGTACTAACATCCAACAATGATTAACCAAAAAAATTACCGCCGTCCTAAGGGATTACAAATTTATACCTTCGCTGTCGTTCCTCTTTCCTGCGTACTTGCGCACGTCTCCTTTCAAACCGCGTAATTATTCCCTTCGGCCGAATGACACAGCTCTGCACTAATTTTGACTACTTAAATATAACATCAAATTGCTCAACATTACAAAATTGCTAATCACCTCAGCAAACATATACTAACTTTAAATTATTTGCAACATACAACTAAATAACTGTATATACTAACATTAAACAATGACAAATGGTTCACACATTATATATACTAACATTCAACAATGTCTAACGATTTACACATTATACGTACTAGCATCGAAATAACAAATAACAAGTCTCGTAATAGCATTGATATTTACAACTTAACATAGGGATTAATTATACCTTAACCACCGCAGCTGCTTTTGGGCGTCACCTTCTCTTTCCTTCTAGTGCTGCTACCTTCGCGACGATGACACGCCACGGCAGCAAGCACCGGCGGTGGACGCGACAACAACCTTCGCACTTGGGAGAAAACAACTGCTCCCAGCAGCAGCAAGCAGCAGCGAGTGAGGAAGGAGAAGGCAGCAGCACGCAGCAGGCAACAGTAGCAGCAAGCAGCAGCAGCACTCGCAGCAGCAGCAAGCAGCAGCAGCAGCAGCAAGCAGCAAAGCAGCGAAGTGAGGAAGGAAGGCAGCAGCAGCGAAGTGGTCCAGACGCTAAAGGGGCCTGTCGAACGCCCGTAGGCCGACAGGGGCGATGGGCCGCACGTGTCGACCTGCCGCTGGTCGACAGGCGCGGCGCGTGTCACTGTCGATCGCCCGTTGTTCGACAGGAGTTGGGCCGCGCGCGGGTGGTGGGCCCTGTCGAACTGCGGGAGTTCGACAGGCCCCCTATCGATCTGCCGCAAGTCGACAGGTCCTGTCGATGGGCCCCTATTCGACACGTCGGGCTATCGTTTCCCCCCATTCGACAGGCCCACATTTCCGCAAATTTCTGCAAAGGCCCACTAATTTTGCGATTTTCCATTTAAACAATATTTTTTCTAAAAAAAACTCCCGAAAAGGGAAGGAGGGCAATGAGGGACCAAGATTGGACTTTCGCGAGGAGATGGGCCAATCGGCCGACGGCCCAAGGAAGCGGGCGGAGGGACGTGAAATGGACTTCCCGCGATGGGCGGCACCAATCGGGCCGGCGGCCCAAAAAGAAGGAGGGACGCAAAATAGACTTTCGCGGGAAGTAAGGTCAATGGGCCAACGACTGCTGGGCCGGAGGGAGTGGTGGGCCGGCCCGGGTGCGGCCTCTACGGCCGGGGCGGGTGGCTAGGGTTCGGCTGAACCCTAGGCCGACCGACCATGGCACGGCGACGGTGGCCGGACCGAGCGATGGCGAGTCGGCGGCGCGGCCACCGGCGGAGACGGCCGGCGAGCGGCGGCGCTGGTGCTGGCGCTATGGCGGTGGGAAGCGGCGGAAGGAGGAAAAAAAGGGAAGTGCTCACCGAGCGACAACGGCGACAGAGGCCGGCCGGAGGCGGCCGAAGGTTGCGACGGTTCGGCTTGCGGGGAACGGGCGGCTCCGGCGACGAACGGCGGAGGCGGGGCGCGACCGATGTGCGGGGAGCGGCGGCGAAGCCGGAGGTGGCGGGAGCAAGGCGCGGGGGCGGCTCCGGCGGCGGCGGCGTGCGGCCGAAGCGCGCTGGCGGACGGCGGCGCGCGGCTCCACCTGGGAAGAGCGGGAGAAGGCACGGCGAGCTCGCGGGAGGAGGGAAAACGGTGAAGGGGAGCACGGGGATGATTTTTATAGAGGAGGGAGGGCGCGGGATGGCCGGGGGCGCCCGGAATTGCCGGCGGAGTGGGGGTGGTGGCTGGTGAAAATGGCGGCAGTTGTCCCGGCGGAGGTTGAAGAAGGGAGGAAATCCAGACTTCGCGCGGGCTGGGCCGGAGAGGGGGAGAGGGGAGCCGAACGAGCCGAGGCGGCCTTGGGCCGAGGGAGAGAGGAAGGGGGAAGGGACGTGGCCCGTGGGTCGCGCGGGAGGGAGAGAGGATTTTGGGCCAAAAACGGCCCAAAACAAAAGGGACCCTTTTTAATTTTGTTTTTCAATTAATTTAATTTGTTAAATGAACTTTGTGACTTTAAAATTATTTCTTTAGCTCCAAAAACTCACGAAAAATTTTGGAGAGTACTTTAGGGCACGGGGAATATTATAAAAATATTTTCGGCCATGATTTTTAAAGGAAATTTTAATTTCCCTCACAATTTCACTTGATTAAATTGCTTTGTATTTTTATTTAATTTCTGGAAAATGTATTATTAGGCAATTTTTAATCCCGATCGAAAATTGAGGCGTGACAAATCTACCCCTCTTACAGGAATCTCGTCCCGAGATTCTGGGATGGCTAGGAAGAAAGCTGGCGAGGGCAGGGTTGGACTGGTGTGCTGGCCTCGCTGTTCCCTTCTTATTCAGACTGACTGTTTGACCGGCCAAACCTGTGTAACTGGACTAGCTGACTTCAACCTTGACGTTATGTTGCCGTCCAAAAGCTGCATTGGCTGATTCTGCTCGAGCTGATATTGATCAGGACTATAGGTGTCCATAGATCTTGCTTTCTTTGGACTGGACAATTTATGTTGGCAAACGTGATAAACCAAGGATTCACTTTGCTGACTAGTAGTTGGCAGAGCTGCCCCTGACACGTTATATCCGATTTTAGTAAATTCACAGACTTGGAATTCCCTTGATCTGCTCTTGACCTGAACGATTTGCGCAGTTATTTTCTCGAACTAGCCCTGAGCGCTTAACAGACCACGCTCAAAAGGTTATTTCCTTAGTATAACATTTTACTCCTTTGCTTATCCTTGGCTGAATCTTCTAGATCGGTAAACTATAAGCTCTGCAGTTGCTTTCCCACGAGTACTGCAACCTGTACGACTGTCGAAGACTGACTTTGATGTTGCCGAGAGCTTCTGCTTTTTGACCAAAATGTGTTTCCTTTCTATTCTTGAGTAGAGATGATTCGCCAAGGATTTTCTGCCATACACTCCGCTGTGCTGACTATACCTTTCTGGGTTTGATTCTTGTACCTTTCTGACCCATGTGCAGAGTAATTTCTATCGACTTCCGAGAAACGTTGAGATGATTTTTGGAAGATATCCTTATTGCCTTGAATTACAAACAAGCATTCTTGATTCATGTTCACACCATCAGGGTGCTATTGCCACTTACCATTTCCACATGACTTTCAAGGTTAGAGAGTTCCGGTGATCCTTATATGATGTCACACTCAAACGCTTGGTGCATCTTCTCATACTCTTGAGGTGTCCGTTATATCACCCTTCTGATGTATCTCCTCATGTTGGGGGTTTTAGTGGTCTAACCATCTTTACTTCGTGGGTTAGTCGTTTTCTTACTTAGTTGGCAATGAGGTCTTAGAGTTAAACCAAGCTGCAAATGGCTTCGAAAAGAAACTCTAGGTTCCTTATGACACTGACAGGTACACAAGTGAATCCACCTTTTGGATAACCAAGATGAGCCATACGAAAAGGGAAAAACAGCCTGACATAAACTTTATTCGATAATCCTTCTTTAATTACATAACTGCGATGAAGTTTCTACGTACACAGAAAAACACTTGAAGACCAAACACTTGTAAACCGTGGCATGCCTTGGGTGGTGCTGCCTTTACTCCTGTGATTCAGGCCGGTTTGACTTGATCTGTCCTCGCTTACTAGCTGGTGTTTCAACGGTAACACTGCTTTTCTTGCAGACATTCCTTGGGAAGATGACAACCTTCTTGGTATCTGCGGTTGGTAGGACCTCCTTGCATGAGATGTCGCCAATTTGCAATTGGTTGATGGCCATCGGGATCGGAGCAACGCGGGGTGCATTGCTTGGTTTGTTATGAGCCACGCGAACTGGTGCTGGGGACTCTTGCTGGGGTTGCTGTGGACGGATTGTTCTGTCTTCTTGCGGTTGGAGCAGGTTGTCGTTGTCCTGGCATTGCTTGCCCTGCTGTGACTGGCTCTATAGCTTTGGGACGATTGCCGATGAAACTGGAGACTTCCCTTTGGTAGCCTTAACAATGATTCACCGTGGTGGGGGTCGCACATCCAGGTGACAGTTGGTTTCACTTTTCTTTTTAGTATTCTTTCGCTGGATCTGACCATGCTGTGCCGAGGCCGAGGTAATTGGGGAAGTTAGGGTGTCGCAGACAGTGCCGGTACCTTGAAGGTATTGACGTTTTGGCATTGGACAACCATCGGATAAATGGCTTGCATCTCCACAGTTGAAACAACGGTGGACTATTCTCTTTGGTCTCGGGAACGGACACTTATTGAAGTGATGTCCTAGCTGAAGGCAGCTGTAACAGTTTCCTCTGGGTTGATCACCCTGCTTATCCTCTTGGGGCTGCACACTTGTGACTAGAATAAGGGTGAGTAGAGACTCACGAACCTTGTTGGTAGCACTCCTGCTACTGCTGATAGTCTCAACCGGAATTGGAGCTGATTGGAGATCAGGAGCGGTGATGTTGCTAGCGACTGCCATAGGTTGACGAATAGGTTGGAGGGGTGTCCTTTGATCTTCCTTGGTCTTAGCTGGGACCACATTCAGTTGGCAGTTCATAGGCACTTGATCTGTTCCCTCACACAAGAAACATGTGATCTTCCTCGTTGGGCATTCATCTGGCGGGTGGGTGTCTTCACCACAGGGGCAAGTGTAGGAGCATGCGTTAGTAGTATGTCCAATTTCTTCGCATTTGGTACATGCTTTGAACTCCATTTCTTTTTCACCTTTAAGGATCTCACCATCATCTTCATCGTCATCATCAGAGGACACTTCTTCGAATCCATCCTTACCGGGCTTAGGCGGACCATACAGCCTAAGGTGTTGAGTTAGCTGATGGGCACCATGGGAGGTGTTTTCTCTCAGACGCCTAGGTATCTTTGCCGCATCTTCTGGAGTAAATTCTGAACCAGTGATGGTCAGGTTCCTACCATCATCCATCTTCCATACTAATGTCTTCCTCTTCTTAGAGTTTGATGGTGGCATACCATAGCTTCTGTAGGCAAGTTGACTTGGACGTTTCTCTTCTCTTCGGCATTGCGTCTTATCGTCAGTTGGTGTCCTGGTATACACGTTCCAGGGACAATTTGTTGCACGATGACCTTGTTCCTCACAATCCTCACAGATAACATTTGCTTCTCTTCGGTATGAGAGTGATGGAGGTGCATTCGTCTGGTGGGATCTTAGCAGTATATCGGTAGAAGGCGTAGGTGCTTGTATTGGAAAATACTGACTTTGGCTCTGATTCAGACTCTGGGCTTGTATCTGAGCTTGCATCTGTTGTTGCTGATACTGTCGTTGCATCTACTGCATCATCATAGCCAGTATTTGCGTCTGGTTAGCCAGCACTTGTGCTAGGGTTGGGTCCCCGAATGGTGGAGGCGAAATGTCCATGGGGTTGCTTGGGATTACTCCATGAAACTGTTGCGATCCTGATCCACTGCCATTGTCTCTAACGTTGACCATCTATTGCAGGTAGAGGAGGGAAGTGAGATTGGTTGAACTAAAGGCCAGACCCTAACCCACTTAGCTACTGATATGACGTGAGTACACTCTTACTGTTCAAGTTGACTAGTCAGACAACCTAGTATGGTCACATCCCCACCACTGATGTAAACCATACACCTGCACACAGCAAATAACACACGATCTAACGACTACCGATACTACTCTTCTGGGAAGGATAGGGTTTAGGTAAGCCCCAGAAAAACTTCGCTCGAACCTCGAGAACGCTGACTCTGGACTGCCCATCTTGATCCTTGCTTGAAGCTTGGCTCTTAGCTTGTCCTTCATGGGGTTTTCAGTTTGTGCTCCGGGCTTAGAAGCTAGAGAGCTGGAGGGGAAAGGACAGAAATTTGATAAGCTGTTTTGCAAAGACTCCTGAGGGAGAGAAGAGACATTTTCACGAATAAGGTTTTCGCAAAACTTGTCCTTAGGGGTTTGACCGTATGGCTTGACCTACAGTCGAGATGGCTCTGATACCAACTTGTCATGCCCGGAAATTTTCCCAAATTTCCAGACCATTTTGTGTATTAAGTCCCTGTCCAGGCATCAAGCAGGGTACACAAAATGACAAATCAATAAACAGACCCAAACGTAAATAAAGCGATAAATACTTACAACAGAGGCACTTAGTCCTCACACCGAAAAGAAAACAGCAGCGGAAAGAGGCGATCCTAGCGGGGCTTCAGCTCCATTCCACAGGCGAACTCAACTGGGGTCTGAGCCTTGGTCCTCTAACTTCATCTTCAACTCAGAAGTACTAAACTTCTGAAAAGGGGGAAAAATAGCAAGATTGAGTACAACCACCGTACTCAACAAGCCACACCAAAGATGCAAACGTGCAAAGGGGAGACAGAGGGAGGCTTGTGGCTATTTGCAGAAAAGCGGTTGCAAATCTTTATATTTTAAAACAGTAAACAGTTGTTTAATTATGATAGGATTAAATCTCCACTGAACAACGCTACAACCACGTTGAATAGGCCCAACCATTCCACCTGAATTACACCAGTTCATTAAGTCAAATTAATTAAACATGTGAGACTAATCACGGTGAATCTAGTTGATCGCCCATAACCGCGGGTACGGCTATTCGAATAGTTTTTCTCTGACCAGAGGTGCGCAACTGTACCCACAAGACACAATCCACCGTCATGTCACCGTGTCCGCGCAGACACGTCACCATGGCGAGTGATCATGACAAGATCCTTCACATAACTCCCCCTAACCAAGCGCACCACACTTCAGGTTTCGCCCCCGCTCCCTAAACCAGCAGCGGGCAGCCCCCCCTCGTGCCGCGGTGAATCCGGCAGCCGATCAACCGGTATACCCCGGCCGACCCAACTCCATCACGGCCACCCTTGCCGGGGAGCATCAGCTAGGGAAGAGCTATGCTACAGATCTAGCAGTTGCCCATTCTTGCTTGTGGTAAGCACTGTTATTCTTCCTGGGTTTCCCATGAACCGGTCCTTAATTGCCATGGGCGCGACAAACAAAAACCATGCACCCACAGGCCACCATTAAGTCATATTTTAGTTGGATAATTACGACCAACAAAACGTGGCCCGGTGTCTCGAGCGAACCGCTCGTTAGAAGCTAATGTGAACAGTGTAATTATTCCATTAAATGAGCTAGTGGTAATTAAGCATGGCTAAACATATATAATTCTAGAAAAGTCAACATAAGTGACTTACGCTAGTCAAATTATCACCCACAGTTACCAAAGCGCGGTTTAACAAGTAAACATGGCACAAGCGGACGGATAGGTAAACCCTATTCCCATGTAATTAGCAAAACATGCACTTTATTTGCAAACGTAAAACATTTCATAAAATGGGTACAACATGCTCAAGGGGAATGTGTGACTTGCCTTGCTTCTCCAAACAATCTTCCAGACTCTTTTCCTCACGAGCGCGAACTTCCGAAACGGCGGAATCTACACGCTGGCACGCAAAACGGGGAAAAACTCTAATAAAAACCAAGTAAACAGTACATAGAAAGTAAACAAACATGTAGAGCTCAATTTTAGATGAATTTTGCATGTTGAATGACTCAATTTGGAGTTCATATGAATTAGATATGAATTTTAGAAATTTTGAGCCATTTAAATGAATTTCTGGAAATTAAATCGATTTATTACGCAATTATTAATTAATTTTACAAAGGAAAGGACTATGCTCACATCATCAAAGGGAAACGACGCCGGAACGGCGGGTCCCACGTGTCAACGGGTCAAGGGGTGGCTGATCCACGGTGGACCAAGTCCAGGCACGCACGGGTGCGGACGCACCACGTGGCGCTAACGTGGCGGCCACGGCGGATGGACGGGAGAAGGTAGGGTCGACGTGGACGCCAACGTGGCGAAGCCGCGGGCGGCCGTGTGGTCTGGGTGTGGACCGGATTAAACAAAGGGGGCCCACGCGTCGGCGACACAAGGGTCGGTGAACCGGAGAGGAAAAGGAGGTAAAATGGACTTTGCAGGGGAAAGGGGAAAAATTGGGCTGAGAGTGAGGTAAACTAGACTTGTGCAAAAAGGGAAATTGAAATGAGCCAAGGGAGGTAATTTGGACTTGGGAAGAGGCCGAGGAGGTGAGCTGGACTTCCTCGGGAAAAGTTAATGGGCCGACGGGCCGAAAAGGGAAGGAGGGCAACGAGGGACCAAGATTGGACTTTTGCGAGGAGATGGGCCAATCGGCCGATGGCCCAAGGAAGCGGGCGGAGGGACGTGAAATGGACTTCCCGCGATGGGCGGCGCCAATCAGGGCGGCGGCCCAAAAAGGAGGAGGGATACAAAATAGACTTTCGCGGGGAGTAAGGTCAATGGGCCCAACGGCTACTGGGCCGGAGGGAGTGGTGGGCCAGCCCGGGTGCGGCCTCTACGGCCGGGGCGGGTGGGTAGGGTTCGGTCGAACCCTAGGCCGACCGGCCATGGCACGGCGGCGGCGACCGGACCGAGCGATGGCGAGGCGGCGGCGCGGCCACCGGCGGGGACGGTCGGCGAGAGGCGGCGCTGGAGCTGGCGTTGTGACGGCGGGAAGCGGCAGAAGGGGGAAAAAAAGGGAAGTGCTCACCGAGCGGCAACGGCGACAGAGGCCGGCCGGAGGTGGCCGAAGGTTGCGGCGGTTCGTCCCCGCGGGGAACGGGCGGCTCCGGCGACGAACGGCGGAGGCGGGGCACCACCGATGTGCGGGGAGCGGCGGTGAAGCCGGAGGAGGCGGTAGCAAGGCGCGGGCCGAAGCGCGCTGGCGGCGGTAGCACGGGGATGATTTTTATATAGGAGGGAGGGCGCGGGATGGCCGGGGGCGCCCGGAATCGCCTGTGGAGTGGGGGTGGTGGCCGGCGGAAATGGCGGCGGTTGACCTGGCGGAGGTTGACGAAGGGAGGAAATCCAGACTTCGTGCGGGCTGGGCCGGGGTTGGGGAGAGGGGAGCCGAACGGGCCGAGGCGGCCTTGGGCCGAGGGAAAGAGGAAGGGGTAAGGGACGTGGCCCGTGGGCCGTGCGGGAGGGAGAGAGGATTCTGGGCCAAAAACGGCCTAAAACAAAATGGACCCTTTTTAATTTTGTTTTTCAATTAAGTTAATTTGTTAAATGAACTTTATGACTTTAACATTATTTCTTTAGCTCCAAAAACTCACGAAAAATTTTGGAGAGTAGTTTAGGGCACGGGGAATATTACAAAAATATTTCCGGCCATGATTTTTAAAGAAAATTTTAATTTCCCTCACAATTTCACTTGATTAAATTGCTTTGAATTTTTATTTAATTTCTGGAAAATGTATTATTAGGCAATTTTTAATCCCGATCGAAAATCGGGGCGTGACACCAATGCCGGCTATATCCCGAGCTCGGGTCCTGTCCTGCCACCGTAGGTTGGCATGATGGCTTGCCCCTGAGCTCGGGCCCGATCGACGGCTACTAAAAGGGACCCAAGCTTCTCCTCGTTCTGGGGTTGGACCTAACCTCTTATATCATTTCCCCTAGGGCGTGTCCAGGGCAATATAGGGAAGAAAATAAGTTGTTCGATGGTATATTATATAACTGAGCTTTGTCAGTGTCATATTGTAGAATTCATGCTTTATTGATGACATAGAATGGATTGTTTCGAGTTACTTTAATATGTTAGACTTGGTGTTGTTCGTGAATGTTTGTAAATTTAAAGTAGAGCTAAAATATAAGACATGTTGAACAATGCGAAGAAAACAGGACCATTTTATATTGAAGCCAAAACACGTCCTACTAATATTTTGACAGCTTAAATAGTAGACATGGTGGTTTTGGTTTGAAGCCAAATCATTGGCATTGCCAATGTCCAATTTGACGCTTTCTACATTCTAATCAAAGTTTGCTTCTAATTGGCATAAAACCAAATACAACTTTACCCTTCCAAAGAAGACTCGAATTTGTGTACTATAAGGTCTTATCTACCTATAGCCTGTTTGGAGTTCTCGAGTTCTACTTGGACAAGGGATTACTACTCGTATAAATATAAAGTCCCTCGGGAGGGGAGGGCATGTAATCATAAGCTATAGACACAAGCCTCATCGAGATCCTGCCAGGAGGACGCTCTTCATCTAGCCACTGAACCTAAGTTGTCAGATTGAGTTCTCATCGAGAGTAGCGGGTAGATTTCTCCCTTTTGTGATCAGTGTGACTTGTCCCAATAATTATACATATAAACTCGCGTATATGTATAACTATTACCCATACTGGGGGCCTCAATCAGTATAGAAATCTCTGTCTCTCGTTCTCTTACTTTTGATCTCGCGTATACCCTGGTATAAATGTACCATACGTCCCTAAAATTCCGTTGTCAGGTCCAAATCTTCGAGAATAGTAGGTAGTAAACCAAATAAGCCCATAATATATCTCTACTATTATAAAAAATGAAGATGTTTTTGCCAAAATTTTTGTACGTCGCCCTATTTCGATACGATGTTGGTTTCATCCGTCTTCTCCGAGAAAACAAATGCCCCCACACAGTCTGTTGTCCCCTTTTCGCTGGCAACGAAATTTTCCTCCCGAATATGTGTCTGACCAAGACAAGTGAACCTCAACCAGACTCCCGCATGACGTCTCACCTGATCCGCACCGCAACTAAAAACGAAAGCCAAAAGGCAAGAGCAATCGCTGCCCCTAGACCATACATTGACAAGGAGCTCGGTTCCCTCCTCGTCGCCTTCCTGCTTGCCGCCTCATCCCCAATTGAAGATGAGGTCAAATCCACTGTCGCCATTGATCTTTCTTCCAAAAACACCAAAAATAGAATCCTCATGTCGGGAACACATGATGCTCCCTCGTTCCCATCCGTTTTCAAATCAAATTGATTAGTCCCATGCCCGACATCATTATGGTTCTAGATCTGGAATCCATTTTCCGACCAACACATATGTCTTCTTTGGATATCCATATCACCATTGAGTTTGCAACTCTTCGAAACATGTTTTTCTCAAGATGTTCTTGTCAATCTCTCATCCTAACCCAACACCCATCTCTCGATCTTCTACACTCTCTCTGTGTTCGTGCTCCAGGAGGTCGTAGAGCAGTACGGTACTATGTAATTATGGCGAGGCCCTCCTGGCCAGCCTCCTCCCCCTCCCCCTTCTCTTCCTCAAGGCGGTGGTGACGAGTCCGCCGTGTCGCCGTCTCCAGTGGCTTCTTGCCACCGCATCCACCACCAACAGCTATCGCCTTCTACCTAGCCTCGCTATTTGCCTCCATCGCCAACGCTGGACCACCGCCTCCTGCCAATTCTGTGGCTTTGGCGTTGCCACCGTCGCCTCGCCGCCCGCCCATGTCCATTGCCCATCGCCGATCCTCCACTATCCCCGGCGATCCCTCTAAGCCTTGGGGAACCCCCTCTTCCCCCTTCCTCATCCCCCTCCTACCCCAACTCCAACCCCAAACCCTAATCCGTATGCCCCTTGCTGGAGTTGGAGAAGAAGCCCAGGCATGAATCTTGATGCGGATCCATTGGTCCAAAATATGTAAAAATTTATTCCTAAATTTCTATCGAATGCCATTTAGCATTTCTGATAAGAATAAGACCAAGTAGTTGGATGCCTTGAGTACTTATTTTTAGTTTCTACAGGCTAGCAGTTTTTTGAAGAGTGATCTAGACATGATCAGTCAAACATATTCCTCAAAGATTTTTGATTGAATTTTATTTCGATATTGTCGATGGGTTATATCCGTAGACCGTATTCTAAGGGTATTGGGGTACGTTAGAGAAAGGATCTACACGAAACGACATCAAGCACACAAAAGACAAGGATTATACTGGTTGAGGCCCCTCGTAAGGTAATAGCCCTACTCCAGTTTATATGGAATTATGACGAGAACCACAAAGGTTACAATAGAGAACAACAGAAAGCATCGAGTACCAACGAGATCCTTGTCGAGAGCGACTCGATGAGATCTAACCGACGAGTTGTCTTCAAAGTCCTCTGGATTGCTTCTGCTATGGTGGTGGCTTGCATTATGATTCAATGATCTCGTACCCCCTGGTGGCCTTGTATTTATACCGCAAACTGCCTTAGCCTCCAAGTAGAACTCAAAAAGTATTCTTAGCCTACAAGATCACAGAGATTATATCTTTCCCGAATAGGACTCTAACACCTGTATTCGGGATACAATTTCCCTGCTTATTAGCCGAATTCCATAATACTAAGATAACCTTCCCGTATACCAAGGGTATGTCGTATTCGTATAGTTCACAACCCCAAGGATAGGAGGCATGCCTAATCCATAACCCTAACAATAGCCGCCGACTTCAAATGAAATGAACTCACAGTGTTCTCGAGTCGAAGTTCTTGAATAATTGATATTGTCCCCACCTAACCATTCTCAAGTAATCGAGAACGTATGAGGCATTCAACAACACCATCAAAAAAGCAACGGTCCACCATAAATTTGAATTGAAGTCTAAAAAACTACCATAAACAAACCGAGAAAATCATGGCGATAATTTCTCTTTCTTCCTCGAAATACGAACCGCTAGATTTGACCTATAAATTCCCATTCTGAGATTCATTTTGGCTCCTTCCCACAAGTGATCCCTCATTCCTTTGCGCTCCCCTACTTTTGCAACTTCTGCCAATCAAAAATGCAAACTTCACTCTTCACCCTCAACCTCAAGCCAATCCAATGGATTTGGGGAAATCCAACGTTAGCACGCAGGATCTGAAGATGCTTTAAATCGAAGGATCCCTCCGAGGGAAGAAGACCCTGGAACGATCAGAAGGAGGTATAATCCCTAACCCTGCATTAGGGCAGATTGTTTGTCTCAAAGGTTTTGATTAGTGTGGATTCTTGCCTCCTCCTTCCAAATTTCTTCTTCTCCTTTTGAATTTCTACGGCATCCATCTCCTCCACCTAAACCCAAATTCCATCGCCTTTCTTAGCATCTTTACACACCTCTACGAGGCGTACCTTGGGATACCGCCTTTCTTAGATCTGTTGAGACACTTTTATGAACTCAGGTGGATGGAATCCCGTAGAATCTTTGGCTGCTGCGGCTTCTGCCTCCTTGATGGGATGAAGGTGGAATATATCCCCTTCAACTGCCCTTTCTCTCGAGGATCGTAGAGGTCAAAATGGTTTTACCTACACGTCGAGGACCGCGCCGCTGGCCTTGCTGTCCTAAATGAGAAGCCTGAGTGCTCCTCTTTGTAGACATCCAAACTTTCCCTAACCCCTTCTCTCAAGAGCTTCGTAGACAAGCTCCACAAGCTCCGAGAACAAGGGTTATCGGGGTATGAAGTCGCTGAGGACTTCATACATCGTCGAATTCAGCCCTTTCAAGCTCGCGCTCACCCGGCCTACGAGTACACAGGGGCACAAGATGAAACTCGGATTTTAGTTCGGGGTATACGTTCTCGTAACCCTCCTGACCTTAACCCGATGACGGCCAATCCACACATATTAATATTGATGTCTTGTTTGCAGAACTCGATGATGGAGCTGTGACCACCCGAGTAGGTCATTTGGTGATCGACGCTCCACCGGATCCGGACAACCTCCTCACCCCGCTGTGCGACCTTCCGTCCTCAGACAAGAACACGGCCATCAACGTAAGTGTTCTTGACTACTATCCTTCCTCTGGCTATTGTTATCTGAAAGAGTAGTAATCTAAATCTCGTAGGTCCTGCCTTTGACGGACGTTATCGACCCACTTGTCGACCACCAGGTTGCGACTTCTTTGAAGGAGAAAGCGACCTCGGAGCAAGCTACGGCCGAGAATGCCCCAAGCGGTAGTGGCACAAAACCCTCCAAAAGGAGGTGGACGGCTTTAACAAAGTCGTTTGGAGCAGGAACACCTGTGCAGACAAGCGGTTCTGAGGTTAGTTACACTCCCTATGGCCCATAAACCAACCTAAGGAGCTTTCTCGGCTCTGACTTACACGTCTTGCTGACCACTTCGGTGCGAAGTCCTCTTCTCAGGGGAAGAGGGTGCTCCTGAAGCAGTTTAAGCCCAAGTAACTGACCATTTTCCTTGATTTTGTATTCATTGTCCTCGTAATGTCTTCTGTAACACATGCTTCCTTTTGATGTAACCCTTCCCCCGTGACCTTGGCTCAAAGCACAGGTCGCGAGGACACGAGCTCTACAGCTCCCGCCATCGTCGTTGCGATGCCAGCACCACATCTCCCTTCGCCATATGCCTCACCCACCGCGTATCGCTTTCGGTGATCGACAGGCTGGTGGAAGCCAGCCGCCTGCTACAATCCAGCACGCGCAACGTCCTTGCCGAGGTTGAGCAGCTTAGGAAAGCAGCCTCGACCTCGGACGGTCGAGTCGACAAGCTGGAAGCTCGAGTAGCAGAAGCGCAGAAGGACTTGAAGAAATTCAAGGACCTAGTCGTTGGCCATGAGTGGCAACGACAAGGCAGGGAGAAGAGGATGGAGGAGACCTAGGAGAACCTAGTGTCGCTTCGACAAGGCTTCCAGGACAACTAAGAGCGGCTTGACATGGTGGTCCGTAGCTTGGGCGTCCACGAGAAGGGCCCCGACTTTCCCGACGAGACAACCGTCTTGGGGTCCTTGGGCTCCCTCATCAACAAGCTGGAGGGGATGTCCACCAAACACGCCGATCACGTCTTGGGTGCCTGAAACTCGCACACCCGAGGTCAACTTGGAGGAAGCATTGAAGAAGGGCGAGGCTGACGCGATGCGCGAGGACGTGATGTCAGAGCTCATCGACCTAGGCGAGAGTGTCATTCCATTCTTTGAATAGTAAACCACTACTCCCCTTTAAGTTGTAACTTTTAAGAACAATTACTTTGCCTGTCGTCCCTTTCGAGAACGACGTCCCTCTTTATTGTGCTTAAGTTGCTGGTATTGTCGTGCTGGTTTCTAGATGTATCGAAGACGAGATCGTCCAACAAGGAGGACGTCCTCGTGATCCTAACGCTGCGCCTCCTTCTCCCCAAGCTTCCTCAACTCTGAGTGCCGATGACCAAGCCTTGGTCGTTGTAAACCCGGATAGCATGCTGGATCCACAGGGACTCCAACTCAGCTCTCTTCTTGAGCAGAACCAAGGTACGAGACTTGACTTTTGTAGCTTTTGGCCCTGTGTGCGCAGAGGAAGTTAATCGAGATCAAATGTCATGCGTAGGCCTCAAGAACACTTTAGAGGAGAGGGCACGCCGCACTGAGTACTGGAAGGCGAGGTTTGAGAAGGCGGAGCTTGAGAAGATGGCCAATGCCGCCAAGAAAGAACAAGCCATAGAGGCCCTTCGAGGTAGGGAAGTCTAGGTCGACGCCTATCTCGAGGGTTGTTGTTTAGTGCTCTAGCGTCTTCGCGAGGAGCTGCGGGTGGTCCGTTCTCCTCCTGAGAGGTCTGTAGGCGGCCATCTCTCCTAGATGTGGAGTACATGTGACCAACTAGCAAGGATCGGGAAGTGGATCGATGACAGCTTGAAGCAAGAGTGTCGTCGTGCTAGCCGGTATGCAGGTGGTCACATCCTCGCTTGCATCCGAGATGGACGTCCGCAGATGAGCTTGAGGTTTCTCTGGGAGGGTTTCAAACGTTCTCGACTCAGAGCCAATGAGATCGACCGCCTCATGCAACCCCTCACTCCGCTTGCCGAAGAAGTCTTCTCTACGATGAACTGGCAGTGGCCGTCTTAATAGTTTTTGTACCTAAGGAACACTTAATGTGCATGTTAACATTTTGCATATCAAAACTTAAGTAAGAATTGAAATCTATTGTCTAAGCATATGAAAGAAACATAGTATACGAGTACTCTCACAAGGGTTGCCCTCAGCCGACAGAGTATGGTACTCTCCCTAGCCCCCAGCTGTTTTTATGGAAAGGTTGTTTTCCACAAAAGCAGCTTGAATCTTATAACAAACCAAGCTGAAGCTGTGAATTTCTAGCCCGCAACCGTGAAGTCGGGAAACCAATTCCCGGTTACACGGCTTGGTTAATATGCTTAAGTGGGTACTCTAACATAACCAGATCTAACATGGTCGTTTAACCCTGCATGGCTTGATAAACTTTCATAGTGCTAGGTGTCCCAGCCGAGGTCCATGGGACCCCGAAGCTTGCCAGGCTAGCGTAAGAGGACAGTAGAATTGACTTCGAGATGAGGCGATATAAGAAAAAGGGGTCACCGGGTAAAACACATCGAAAGAAAGGAAATTGGAATACTGTATATTGTTAAACTGAACTTACAGACTTTGGTACATCGATTTTATACATAAAATTTATGTAGTTGGTCGATGTTGCTAGAATTTGCCAACTCGCAACCTTCGTCATCTGCGATCTTAAACGCGCATGGCCTTAAGACTTCGACCACCGTGTACGGTCCCTCCCACTTTGGTGAGAGCTTGTTTCGCCCTACCTGATTTTGAACTCGTTGGAGGAAGTAATCGTCGATGGTGAGTGTACGGGCACGGACACGCTTTTTGTGATAGCGACGTAGGGCCTGTTGGTATATGGCTGCTTGAACGGCAACACGTTCTCGATGTTCCTCTAGAAGGTTGACATCGTCTGCTCACTGCTCCTCCTGATCCTTATCTGAATATTGTTCAACTTGTATAGACCGATGTCACAGCTCTGAAGAAAGTATGGCCTCGAAACTATACACGAGAAAGAAAGCAGTCTTTTTGGTGGTGGTTGTAAGGGTAGTACAGACGGTCCACAAGACAGAAGGGACTTCGTCAGCCCAGCGTATGTCATAGGCCAAGAGCCTATCATACACACGTGTTTTGATCCCCTGGAGCACAATACCATTTGCTCATAACACCTACCTGTTACTATGAGGATGGGAGACTGAAGCGAAGCAGATTTTTACCCCGAATTCAATGCAATAGTCCTGAAAAGGCACCGCTAGTGAACTGGGAGCCGTTGTTCATCAGGATCCGGTGTGAGAGTCCATATCGGCAGAATATCCCTTTCATAAACTTGATGGCGTGTTCGGCTTTGATTCTCTTATTGGCTCTGCCTCGATCCACTTGGTGAATTTGTCAATAGCCACGAACAAGAACTTGTAGTTGCCTTGTCCTTGGGGAAACGGTCCGAGGATGTTGAGCCCCCAGCATGAGAACGACCACGTTAGAGGGATGGTTTGGAGTGCTTGGGCCAGCATCTTGGTGTGTTTGCTGTGAAATTGGTAGGCTTCACACCGTTTTACCAAGTCGCAAGCGTCTTGAAGGGCTGTTGGCTAGAAAAATCCTTGTCGAAAGGCTTTTCCGACCAGAGTTCGCCCGCCGGCGTGAGACCCGCAGATTCCTTCTTGGATGTCGAGTAGAAAATATTTGTCGTCCTCGGGAGAGACACATTTGAGCAGAACTTTGTTCGGGGCTTTTTTGTATAGGTTATTGCTGATCATACAGTAAGCTTTTGCCTAACGAGAAAGTTTTTCTACCACAGTGTCTTCGTCCGGTAGCTTGTCGCCATCCAAGAAATTGATGAGCGGAGTACGCCAGTCTTCCGTGATCTCGATGTCTATCACGACGTTGTTGATCTCTGCAGTAGCCCCTGAGCTGTTCCCGGCGCTAGCTAAGGTGCTTTCGACATCCGTGATTTTAAATGAGGGTTTTGTCAGGTCGTCTAGAAAGGTTCCTGGTTTAGCAAGTTCTCTTCTGGACACGCGTCGTGCTGGGTTGTCGGCATCGGTGTTGTCTTTGTGGTAGACATGGCGCACCTCTAAACAGTCAAACTTTCACTCCAGCTTCTAACCTCGGCGAGGTACTTAGTTAACTCGGAATTTGAGCATTTGTAGTCCTTGTACACTTGGTTGGCAACTAATTCTGAGTCCCCTTTCACAATTAATCGCTTTACTTCCAGTGCCGCAACTACTCGTTATCCAACGAGTAGTCCTTCGTACTCGACGGTGATGTTTGTTGCTCGAAAATTGAGGTGTATTGCATGTCTAAACTGATCTCCGGCTGGAGATGTCAAAATAAATGCTGCCCCTGCTCCTTGGCTATTGAATGTCCTGTCAAAGACCATTATCTATGTCTCGTTATTCGTCTGACCGGTTGACGTGTTCTCGTGAATGGTCCAATCGGCAACGAAGTCGGCGAGAACCTCAAACTTGATGGCTGTACATGGGACGAAGTTGACATCGAATTGGCTGAGTTCGACTATCCACTTGGCAATGCGTCCAATGACATCTTTGTTCCTTACCACCTCGCATAGAGGAAAGGAAGAGACGACCGTGACTTTGTGGGCCTAGAAATAGCGGCGCAACTTCCACGATGTCATGACCACAACGTAGAGCAATTTTTGGATTTGAGGATATTGAGTTTTGGCGTTGTGGAGGGCCTCGCTGACGTAGTACATAGGACATTGTACTTTGTCCCTCTCAACGATAATTACAGTGCTAACAGAATAAGACGTGACAACAATATATAGAAAATAGTTTTTCCATTGGCTGTGGGGCAATGAGTACAGAAGGGTTGGACAAGTACCCCTTAAGCGCGATAAGCGCGTACTTGGCATCTTGTGTCCACTCAAATCTATCCTGCTTTTTGAGCAGAGCAAAGAAATGTTGTCCTCCCTCTCCCATCCTAACCATGAACCGGCTTAAAGCTATTATGCATCCCATTAGCTTTACTTCCTTGAGTCTTGTCGGCGACTTCATGTTCTCGATGGCCTTGATCTTCTCGGGGTTTGCTTCAATTCCTCATCCAGAAATAAGAAATCCAAGCAACTTTCCCGACGGTACTCCAAACATACACTTCTCTGGGTTTAGTTTGAGCCGATGTTGTCGGAGATTGTTAAATGTTTCCCTTAGGTCATCGATCAGCTTGTCATTTGTCTTTGTCTTGACCACGACATCGTCGACGTATGCCTCCACATTCTTGTCGATGTGATCATCGAAAGCCCCTGGATCTCTCACCGATATGTGTTGTCTGCATTGATTAATCCAAAGGGCATCTTGGTATAGCAGAAAATACCGAAGGGCGTGATGAACGCTGTCTTCTATTCGTCCTCTTCGGCCATACTGATCTGGTGGTAGCCGGAGTAAGCATCGAGGAAACTCAACAACTCACACCCAACGGATGAGTCCACCAGTCGGTCAATGCGAGGAAGAGGGAAATGGTCCTTAGGACACACCTTGTTGAGATCGGTGAAGTCTACGCACATCCTTCACTTGCCATTGGCCTTACACACCATTACTGGGTTAGCAAGCCTCTCTGGATGGAGAACCTCTCTGATGAAGCTGGCCTTGAGGAGTTTGTCCAGCTCTTCTTGAATAGCTTCTTTTCCTTCTTATGCGAACCGCCACAGTTTTTGTTTGACTGGCTTGGCATCGGGACGCATCATCAATTTATGCTCAATCACCTCCCTAGGGACTCCAGGCATGTCGAACGGATACCTGTTGATGTAAAAAACACACACTGGCCTGGGAGATCTGCTTAACTCCAGTGCAGGTCCAAATATTTCTTTCGGGTTCTAGGCGTGCCAATTGGTTTGATCCTGCAACCAATAAGAAACAAAGAAAACGCAGTTAAACCCACCAATGATAGCCGATCGGCTAGCTTGCCGATGACATATCATTGAGCATTGAGCCGATGCAAGATGCATTAAATCGGCTATAACAGATAAAGCAAGATAAAGCTAAATTTACTCAATCGGCTGTAGATATCAACAAAATATAATCTAAGTCTCAGAATATATTTAAACCAAGTGATTGGGATAGATCGGATAGGGCACCGAGACAGTATAAATCACTTATGTCTAAATATATTATAAAGCATAGATTATACATATTCATAGCATAGCCGATTAGGTAAATCTAACATGTATCGGCTAGTACTCCGATACTACTTTATACAGAGATATTATCATGAACAAAATATATTAAACAACTTGTCAAACTAATGTTAAGATGATCCTAACCAGATTTGACAACAAGCTCAATATATTTTACTAAGTTAATATCTCGATATAAAGGGCAGATTTAATATATCAAGATAACAAGATAATTAAACCAGGTAAGATCGGCTGAAACCCCGACGCTATCTCTATTAGCAATCATAGACAGGCTAGAAACTATGGTTCTAAACATGATTTAGTAGGTCAAACCTAACTGATGCAGCACTAAATATGTAAAGAAACGTAATGTCTAGATGATCAAGTCGATGAAAACCTTTTCGAGATGGTAGATATATTATATAATCTAGATCAATGGCGATATATAACCCTATCGGTTGCTTTTCTGTGAAACAGACATCAACCGATCTAAGTTATATATTGATATCAATTCAGATTATACAATATATATGATAACTCGATGATTCACACAAACAGGATCAGAGTGTCATAAAGATGGAAGCACTAATCCCGAGAGCGCAAGCCGCCATAACAAGTTTTACCTCTTGTCGGAGATCGAAGCCGATGCAGCCCAACTCGAAAGCAAGAACTAGTCGAAAACAGTGAAAGGGAAAAAGGTGGCGATGCGCCGAAATTGTTGTATTGATTCGTTGTCCTCTTTTACACAAGCCTGGGTTCAATTTATACCCAGAACTACACACTATGTCCTTGTCGGACACGACTCTTATCTCTATTACAACTCTTATCAAAGACAATTCCCTAATACAGACTCTAACCGACAATATCTATTAAGAGACAGACATTACATCCTAATTAATAGATACAATTCCCTATTTCGGACTCAATCCGTACGTGGGAACCTTCATGAACCTCATCAACCGAATCCGACAATGATTCACATATCTTTTCATCGGAATCAGCTACATCGGCTAACCTTGTCTGACTCTGTCTCAGCCGATGGACACGATAGCCGACTCGGCCACTAGCCGATGCGCACCGTAGTCGATTTGGTCACCAACCGATCTTTGCTCTGTTTCAACAACCGCCAGCTTCCTCCAAATCCGTTTCGATTCTATCTTCAAATGCAATACTTGATTTACCAAATTTGGTCGTTAACACATGCCCCCCAAGTCCGCGATATTTGGAATGTTGCGGATTTGCTCGAATCCTCTCCGAATCGCTCTAGGGTTCTGTTTCCATTTCAACCGTTACCACAAGCCTTCTTAAATAGCAACCACTGCTTGGAGGTTTTCACGCCGTTACTCCCGTTTCCACCGCCTCAACCGTAATCGCCTCCAACTCTTGCAATAGCCTCATCGGATTCTCCGGCGACCACATAGGCGATTCTCTCGTCAGCAACAACTCCATCTCCGACGATGTCATCTTCCGCAGCTCCTTCAAGCGCTCCGGTCATCGAGTTCCCTGAGGTAACCCAATCAGCCGAATCCCATCTCTACTCATAGATTAGTTTTCCTTCGCAATTTATTTCTTCTCCCCTTTCTTTTCTGTAGCATCTCTCCCACCAAGTTGCAATCCCAAGCCTGGTTCATCCCAATCGGTACTTCTTGGGCCCAATCGGCAACAAAGACCCCATAGAAATTATCAATGCCGAGACAAACAGGATCCCCTTTAAGTTAACCAACCCTAGTTTGAACCATTGGAGCAACACTTTTAAATCCTGGCCATCGGCTGTCAAGACTTGGTCTGAATGGTATAAGAGGATGTCAGCTAGCAAACAAACTCACTGGGAAGAAATCGGCATCGCTCAGTGCTTAGCCCTAACCATAGCCGATTTAGCCAAAGATGAACCCATGCTATCGGCTGCCAGCTATTTTTGGTCCAACACCTTGAATGCCTTCCTCTTCAACCAAGGACCAATGACCCCAACTCTTCTGGACATCACCATGATAACTGGGCTAGACATCACCTCATCGGCTAACCCTATCAGCTTGAACAGCAAAAACCAATTTATTTTCAAAACCAGAAGCATTGGAGGCTGGAGTGAATTCATCTCTCTGAATATGGGATCTGGCCCTGTCACTCCTAAAGAACACGCAGCCTTTCTCTTGATGTGGCTGGAAAAGTTTCTGTTTTGTGGTTCAAGCTGCGGTCCAACCACCAACTGGCAACATATAGCCGAAGCCTTAGTCAACAAAAAGCAATTTCCTCTAGGCAAATACCTCCTGGGTTATCTATACCAAGTTTTGAATAACGCATCGGCTAAGCTTGCCGTCAACTCAACAATCAGCACAGGTGGACCTTGGTGGCTATTGCAGTTATGGCTTAACCTCCAAACAATCAAAGTTGCCAAGAGACCAGCCTTGCCCGAACCTGATTTTCCTTTGGTTGAGCCGACCAAAGATGACGACGGAGATGAAGTCACAACCAGAAGATGTATGTCGTTTGGAGAGGCAGCATCTTCATATCCCGGATCAGAATTATCAGCTGAACTCTTCGTCGACTGGTTTGGCAACTTTTATGATGGATTTCCAAAAGATTCTAGAAATTGGTTTGCATATGAATTCTCTGCAGATTTTGAATTGCCAGCTGATTTCAGATTTGATGAAATAAACTCTGAAAAATTTGAGAAATCCAGAGAAGTTTTTACAACAGCTATCACCCCCTGTATCCTTCCTGTTGGCATCCATCAAGGCAGGAACATCCAGATATCTTATGAATTCTACCACCCTATGAGCGCTGCCAGACAAATGGGAATGGGGCAGATGCCAATCGGCTTGTTCTTCTCAGGAAAAATCCAAGCCAGAGGAGAAATCTCATCGGCTCTGATGATGGACAGATTATTAAGCATAGAAGGACCTCCCCTTGGAAGTTTGGAAAACATTGAATTGGCTATGCTAAGGAGTTCCACTTTTGATCAATGGTGGGTTGAATGGAAAAAACATCTTTTTCACCAATCGGCTTCCATGTATCTGACTGACATCATTCCAGACATGGTTCCACAGGTAAACATACTTCTTTTTTCAATATCCTTATCGATAGCCGATTGTCTTTAGAAAATAACTTAACTTCTTTTCTTCTTTTGTTTGCAGACCACAGAGTCTTCTCCTCCTCATGTCAGCAGAAACGGAGTCAATATCAACTATGCTGCTGGAATTCTCCCCAACGGTGGTGGATTGGCTCCTTCAACCATCGGCTATAATGCCCCCAAGACATCTTCCCTGCTCCATGGACAAACACGTGAGCCGATTCCCTCTGAAGCTGGTAAGAAGAAAAGGACCAGGTCATCGGCTATCGATCCACCGGCTACAAAGAAGAAAGCCACCAAAAAGCAGAGAAACATAACAGCCAATGATCCAGATGAAGAAGATATAAAAAAAGCCATCGATGAAGCAGCTGCCGAGCTGAGTGAAACAGTAGAAGAAACTCCAACAATCAATATCCCTATTCCTCAGCAAACTTCACCAACGCCGATCCACAAGACATATCAACCTCGGGTATGCACTTTGTACTCTTCAGTCCTTTCATAATTTTCTTTGCCGATCTCAGCGTTAACTCTTCTTTTGTAGAAAAAGAAATCAGCTGCCAAGAAGAAACCTGCACCGCCTCCATCGGTAACACTTCCTTCAAAACTTTGTTTAAGTCTCATTTCATCAAGTATTAACTCATTTTATATTTCAGCCAATCCGCTCTCCAACTCCTATCCATCATGATTCAAGTGAACATACTCCATCGGCTAGAGACAGCCACCACATTGAAGACCAGCCGATTCCTCCTATTCCTGTAAGTATTTGTATCAAAAATATAAATCGGCCATTAATATTCTATTGACTAACAATCCTGTCTCTTTCAGGCCTTAGCCGACATGTTCTCCTTTGACATTAGGCAATTCATGGATGAAGAGGAAGAAACATCCAGCAAGGCTATTACTCCTATAGCCGATGACTTAAAAGCTACCCTCAAGGATATTGCTCATCGGCTTGAAGGTTCCTTTGATACTTTGGTTGTCAACTGTGGATCAATTAGAGCAAGATTTGAAGACATTCAAGATCAGATCCCAGACGATGCAGCTGAAATCATCTCTCCAGCAGTTTTCCTTGAACAATATCGTCACAAGCTGGAAAGATCAAGACAGAGGATAGCCGATAGGCGAGAGCGAAAAAACCTTGAAGCAACCATCCAAGCTCATCGGCAATCCATAAACCAAGAAAAATCCAAACTTGATCAGATGGTCTCTGGGCCAAGTTCTATTCAAAGCAATATAAATCGGTTAAAAAATAGGAAGATCGAACTCCTAGCTGAATTAGAAGCTTGCAACGCTGAATTATCTCTAGAAGAACAGAAGCTTGCCGATCTGCCAAGAGCCATTGAAGAACAAAAATCCAAGCTGAAGTCCTTGATCAGACACTTAGCCGATCTAAACAAATCCATAAAAGTCATCCCAGGAAGTGATGCAGCCGATGCCCAAGCCATAGAAGAAATAGAACAAATTAGGCAAAGGGCCATATCGGCTATCCAAAAACTTGTAACATGAATCCGCCGATGATAATATAAACTCCATACTTGTATTTTTGCTTTGAAATATTGAAATTTTTGTATGTATATGCCCCCTAATTTTGTTATGGAGAACGAAACATCACAAAATTACAATCGGCTAAGAAAAAATAACCATGAAACAACCGATTATACTAAAAAAAAAATTGTGCTAAGGGCGATATAACTTATATCGGTCATCTAAAGGCGATGTCAATACATCGGCTACCATGTATCGGCAAGATACAGCCGAATCATGAATTAATCCAAACACTTGGGTAATACTTTTTCAAATATTTTCCATTAAGAGCTCTTCCAAATATTTCTCCATCAAGTCCTTGTAACATGTAAGCTCCTTTAGAGACAGATTTGTAAATCCGAAAAGGTCCTTCCCAATTTGGTGACCACTTGCCGAACTTATTATCACGAGTTCCAATCGGCAGAATCAATTTCCAAACCAATTCTCCCTCCTCAAAAGATTTCGGTACAACCTTCTTATTATAATGTCGCGCAACATGCTCCTTATCTTTTGTTATCTTCTGTAAAGCATACATTCTGGATTGAACCAAGTCCTCTGATTCATCTACCATAAGATCATGATAATCATCGGCTGTCAATTCATCTTGTAAAGCAATCCTCCTTGAGCCGATGACATACTCCCATGGCAACACTGCTTCATGCCCATAAACTAACTTATATGGAGGAACTTGAATTGATCCATGACAAGCCATCCGATAAGACCTTAATGCCTCAGCCAATCGGCTATGCCACTGTCGTGGAAAATCAGCAATCTTTCCCTTAATTAACTTAATCAAGCTTTTGTTAGATGCTTCCGCTTGACCATTAGCTTGCGCATAGTATGGTGAAGAATTCAACAACCTGATCCCCATACTGTCCATAAAGTGAACAAATTCATCAGACACAAAAATAGATCCTTGATCAGTTGTGATTGTTTGTGGAAGACCAAATCGGTATATAATATGCTCTTTAATGAACTGAATTGCATCCCCAGAATCAACTTTTTTCAATGGAACTGCTTCCACCCACTTTGTAAAATAATCGGTTGCCACCAATATATACTTATATCCTTTACTCGATGGTGGATTGATCTGGCCGATCATATCAATTCCCCAGCCTCTGAACGGCCATGGCTTGATTATTGGATTCATAGCCGATGCTGGTGCTCTCTGAATTGATCCAAATTGCTGGCAATCTCGACATCCCTTGTAATATCTAAAGCAATCCTCCAACATTGTCGGCCAAAAATACCCAACCCTTCGAAGTAACCACTTCATTTTATGAGCCGATTGATGAGTACCACAAATACCTTCATGAACTTCTCCCATCACAACTTTGGCTTGATCAGCACTTAGACATTTGAGCAACACCCCATCAATCGTCCGATAATACAATTCATCTAACAAGACATATCTCAAAGCCTTATACCTCAATTTCCTTGAAACCGATTGAAAAGGATTCTTCAAATAATGAAACACATCATACCTCCAATCATCGGCTGCAATTGTAACAATCCCCATCTCAACATCTGTCACCATCGGCTTGTATCCCGATGCCCCCTGAGCCAAAGCATTAGCCTCTAAATTCCGCTCCCGAGGAACATATCTCAACGTCACCAGCCGAAACTCATCTATTAATGCCCGACACTTTTCATAATAAGCCATCAATACATCACTCTTGCATTCATATTCTCCGGCCAGTTGACTAATTACCAACAATGAATCACCCATGACTTCAATAGCATCGGCTTCAAACTCCTTCAAAAGTTACAAACCCTTGCGAACTGCCTCATACTCAGCTTGATTATTTGTAGCATATGGCTTGATGGTAAAAGCAAATTCAAAACTTGCCCCTCTTGGTGATATGATAACCAAACCGATGCCACAACCATGAGTACAAACTGATCCATCAAAAAATAACGTCCAAGGTATAATATCCACTGAGCCGATCGAATCATCACGATGTTCTACAATAAAATCGGCTATAGCTTGCCCCTTAATAGCTTTAGGTGACTCATACTTGAGATCGAATTCTGTTAAGGCATAAATCCACTTTCCAACCCTTCCTTTCAATACTGGAGCCGATAGCATATATTTGACCACATCGGCTTTGCAAATTATAGTACATTCATTGGATAACAAATAATGCCTCAACTTTGTACACGAAAAATACAAGCATAAGCACAACTTCTCCACCGAAGAATACCTGGTCTCTGCATCCAAAAGTCTTCTACTCAAATAAAAGATTACCCTCTCTTTACCTTCGAACTCCTGGATTAAGATCGAGCCGATTGACCTCTCATTGGCTGACAAGTATAATTTGAAAGGCACCCCTTTCTGTGGAGAAACTAAAACTGGAGGAGAACTTAAATACTTCTTAATATTATCCAAAGCCTTCTGTTGCTCTGCCCCCCATGTAAACTCCTGATCGGCTTTAAGTCTGAGTAAAGGCGTGAAAGGCTCTAATCTCCAAGACAAATTAGAAATAAATCTTCTGATAAAATTTATCTTGCCGATCAAAGATTGCAACTGTTTCTTGTCTTCTGGAGGTTGGATTTTCTGTATTGCACTAATACTCCTTTGTGGCACTTCAATACCCCTCTCATGTACAAGAAAACCCAAAAATTGTCCAGCCGATACACCAAAAGCACACTTAGTAGGATTCATCTTTAAGCCATATTTCCTTGTTCTCTCAAATACTTTTCTTAGATCGGCTATATGATCAATAATCTCTTTAGATTTCACCACTACATCATCAATATAAATTTCAACCAATAAACCAATCAGATCATGAAAGATATAATTCATGGCTCTCTGATATGTAGCTCCAGCACTTTTCAATCCAAAAGTCATAACAACCCACTCATACAAGCCGATTGCACCAGGACACCTAAAAGCAGTCTTGTGAATGTCTTCTTCTGCCATTAAAATCTGATTATATCCAGCATTACCATCCATAAAACTTATAATTTTATGTCCTGAAGCAGCATCTACCAATTGATCGGCAATCGGCATTGGGTATTCATCCTTGGGGGTAGCCTTATTTAAATCTCTGAAATCGATACAGACCCTAAGCTTGCCATTTTTCTTAATCACCGGAACTATATTAGAAACCCACTCAGCATATCGGCATGGACGAATAAAACCAGCATCATATAAACGAGTAATTTCAGCTTTAATCGCATCATACATATCGGCTTTACATCGCCTAGGTGGTTGTTTATATGGCCGATATCCTGGCTTGATAGGAAGCCGATGTTCAACAATCGATCGGCTAAGTCCTGGCATCTCAGAATACTCCCAAGCAAAGCAATCGCTGTATTCTTTCAAAAGCTTTAATAATGTAAGTTTGAATTCAGATGATAGATTCTTACTGATGAATGTCGGCCTAGGCTTATCTCCTGACCCAATGTCAACTTCTTCTAAATCATCGGCCGACATGAAACCCTGACCAAGCTTACCATCAAGATCATCTACAGCATCTTTAGTATAGAAATCGGAACCCTCCACAACTCCCTCAAAGTAACAACTGGGGTTCTCCATCTCCAATTGGCTGTATACCACAATCAGACACTTTTAGATAATCTCCTTGCCAGATTTTTCCTGATAAGCAATCAATTCCATCCATCTCCCAAACAGATAAATCGGCATTAGCAACATGTACTGACCTGTCAGCTGGAACAACCTCTATCTTGTCACCTTGCCATTGGATTAAGCTCTGATGCATGGTTGAAGGAATACAACAATTAGCATGAATCCAATCCCTTCCAAGCAGTAAGCTATATGAACCTTTCCCATCAATGACAAAAAATGTAGTAGGAACAGTCTTGTTGCCGATTGTCAATTCTACATTAAGAACTCCTTTGGCCTCTGAAGGATTGCCACCAAAATCTTTAAGAACCATATTAGTCTTGATGAGGTCATCTGAACTCCTTCCCAATTTCTTAAATGTTGCATATGGCATTAAATTCACTACAGCCCCACCATCAACTAACATTTTGGATATCGGCTTACCGTTAACAAATCCTTTAACATACAATGGCTTGAGGTGCCGATTCTCTGTTCCCTCGGGTTTCTCAAAAACAGCCTGTTCTGGTGACAATATCAATCTAGCACAAGATTCTTCCATGATATCTGCATTGTCTTGATTAGCCTCGAACTCCGCGGGTAGCACAAATACCATGTTGACCGATGAAGAAGCAATGGCCTTTCCTTTAATTACCCTTTTCGCTTCATCGGTTTCACTCTCATCGGCTGGTACTATTTTACTCTTAACACGCCATTCCTGTTTTGTTTTTGTTCTCTTCAGCCGATGATCGATTTCTTGTTCAACTTCATGAAATTGTTCCCTGCTCCTCATCCTCTGAACCCTTCTCTTCTGACTTTTAGAAAAAATCCCAAAAGGACACCATTGAGCTCTTGAAGTATCTTCAACAACCTCCTCCTGGAAATAATCTTGATGAATCGGGCCCAACCTCTGATGAACAGGCAACTTCCTTTGCATCAGCCGATCCTCTTTAGAATGAAATCGGCTAAAACTCCCATTATAGTTTTCATTGGCATTAGCACAACCTGGGCAGTCTTCTATCGATGGTAATCTCATCCCTTTATTCCAACAAAATATGAAAAATTCGCAGTTCCAATGTAGATCAAAGCTATCATCATCCTCATAATATTGCCTTTCGTGCCGATCATATCTCTTTTGATATTTATTAATCATACTCGTAGAGTCAAACTTATTGAGCCGATTGTCCTTTCTGTCGGCTGTCCTCCCACTTGTATGGACCATGTTGATAGGAAAAGGATTACCATCAATCTTCATCGGCTTCTTGGAGTCATCAAATTTTATCCTGCCTTGCTCAATGGCCACCTGGATCTGTTGCCGAAATACTTTACATTCATTAGTACTATGAGACCCTGTATTGTGCCACTTGCAGTATTTCCTCCTCCCTAATTCCTCAGCCGATGGAATCACATGACCAGCAGGCAGCTGAATTTGTTTCTCCCGAAGCAAAAGATCAAAAATTTTGTCAGCTTTATTGACATCAAAATCATACTTTTCCTCCTTTCCAGAGTTCTTGACCCATTGACATGGAATCACCTTCTTGTTCCTTGCCCATTCGGCTGCTGCTATCTCAGGAACATCCTCTTCCTCAGAATCAGAAATATAAGAATTAATGAAGTTCACCTTTTTGAATGCTCTATTGGCCTCTTGAAATCTTTTTTCGTGTGCTGTTATCTTCTGGGCCAAATGAGCCAAACTATCAAAGTCTTGAGCCGAAAACCTCTCTTTGATTGGTGTTAATAAACCTTGGAAGGCTAAATCGGCTAACTGAGAATCTGTCAACGCCAAGCTGTAACATCTATTTCTGATTTTCCTAAACCTTTGAATATAATCTTGGACAGATTCTTCTCGTTTTTGCCTAATGTTTGTCAAATCAGATAGTTTCATCTCATGAACTCCACTGTAGAAATATTTGTGAAACTGTTTTTCCAGATCGGCCCAACTGTGAACAGAATTATAAGGTAAAGATGAAAACCATGTGAAAGCCGATCCAGACAGAGACAAAGGGAATAGCCTGACTCTTAAAGCGTCAGTAGCCGATGCTTCACCACATTGAGCTAAAAATCGGCTAACATGCTCATAAGTTGATACATTATCTTGTCCTGAGAACTTTGAAAAGTCTGGGACCTTGTATCGGCTTGGTAATGGCACTCTTTCAAAATACTCTGGATATGGATGCCGATACAGATTGTCACCATCCCTTGGTTTTAATCCAAACTGTTCTCTCATCACATCGGCTATCATATCGGCCCAAGGTTTCTGCCGAGCTCCATCTTGATGCTGTGACTGTATCGGCTCGTCTTGATAAAACTGCGGCTGATGATATGGTTGGGGAGACGTTCTCTGCCGATATTGCACCTGTGGTGAGTGAGGTTGATATTGATAATTAAGATTGCCACCTGTGTAGGTCTGAGGCATTCGTGGAGCACTAAAATCTTGTTGATTAGGAACAAATTGAGTAGTGGCAGCTTGTTGCTGGAAGGTTGGCACTTGCTGTCTTGCTGGTGTATGCAGGATCGGCTGAACAACTGGCTGATTGGGATTAAACATAGCTGCAACTTGCTCAGCTGATATTTGAGGTATGTTTTGCCCTACATGCTGAGGTTGTTGTCGGACCAGTACATGAGGATTAAATTCTATTTGCTTCTGTACCGACGCTGGTATCTCTTGTTGAACTGTAGCCGATGTTGACGCCATCGGCTGTCCTGGGGCTATATTTGTGGCAGGTTTTGGCTGGCTGGTCATAAGCGGCCTATATTGCGGGAAGACCCCATCTGGTAAGAAAATTGGTCCTTTGGCTTGGTGTTCAGCAATAGTACCATCAACCACAGACTTGATCATATTTGTTAAAGTGTTGACAAGCACTCCTGACTGGTTGATCAAAGCATGATGCACAGCATAGTCAATTCGATCTTGCAAATTCCTGGGTTCTTCAGGAGATTCCTCTTGCTTAACCCCTTTTTCCTTTCCAGAACTTGACTCTGGCTCTTCATTGTTGGGCAAAGCTACTTTGTATCTCTGAACCACCGTTCCTGATCTAGTTTGGACAAAAGAATGTAAGTACTGGTTTTGAAGATTGTTCATTATATCCTCCAGCTCTGCCTTTTGTTCCGACGTCAACTTGTCCACTGTCATTGGAATGATATTCTCTGGGTCAATGTCAGTTGTCTTGAAGTCTACCATAATGAAAATTCTTCGGAGTCCCACTGGGCGTGCCAAAAGCGTGTTGATGTAAAAAACACACACTGGCCTGGGAGATCTGCTTAACTCCAGTGCAGGTCCAAATATTTCTTTCGGGTTCTAGGCGTGCCAATTGGTTTGATCCTGCAACCAATAAGAAACAAAGAAAACGCAGTTAAACCCACCAATGATAGCCGATCGGCTAGCTTGCCGATGACATATCATTGAGCATTGAGCCGATGCAAGATGCATTAAATCGGCTATAACAGATAAAGCAAGATAAAGCTAAATTTACTCAATCGGCTGTAGATATCAACAAAATATAATCTAAGTCTCAGAATATATTTAAACCAAGTGATTGGGATAGATCGGATAGGGCACCGAGACAGTATAAATCACTTATGTCTAAATATATTATAAAGCATAGATTATACATATTCATAGCATAGCCGATTAGGTAAATCTAACATGTATCGGCTAGTACTCCGATACTACTTTATACAGAGATATTATCATGAACAAAATATATTAAACAACTTGTCAAACTAATGTTAAGATGATCCTAACCAGATTTGACAACAAGCTCAATATATTTTACTAAGTTAATATCTCGATATAAAGGGCAGATTTAATATATCAAGATAACAAGATAATTAAACCAGGTAAGATCGGCTGAAACCCCGACGCTATATCTATTAGCAATCATAGACAGGCTAGAAACTATGGTTCTAAACATGATTTAGTAGGTCAAACCTAACTGATGCAGCACTAAATATGTAAAGAAACGTAATGTCTAGATGATCAAGTCGATGAAAACCTTTTCGAGATGGTAGATATATTATATAATTTAGATCAATGGCGATATATAACCCTATCGGTTGCTTTTCTGTGAAACAGACATCAACCGATCTAAGTTATATATTGATATCAATTCAGATTATACAATATATATGATAACTCGACGATTCACACAAACAGGATCAGAGTGTCATAAAGATGGAAGCACTAATCCCAAGAGCGCAAGCCGCCATAACAAGTTTTACCTCTTGTCGGAGATCGAAGCCGATACAGCCCAACTCGAAAGCAAGAACTAGTCGAAAACAGTGAAAGGGAAAAAGGTGGCGATGTGCCAAAATTGTTGTATTGATTCGTTGTCCTCTTTTACACAAGCCTGGGTTCAATTTATACCCAGAACTACACACTATGTCCTTGTCGGACACGACTCTTATCTCTATTACAACTCTTATCAAAGACAATTCCCTAATACAGACTCTAACCGACAATATCTATTAAGAGACAAACATTACATCCTAATTAATAGATACAATTCCCTGTTTCGGACTCAATCCGTACGTGGGAACCTTCATGAAGCTCATCAACCGAATCCGACAATGATTCACATATCTTCTCATCGGAATCAGCTACATCGGTTAACCTTGTCTGACTCTGTCTTAGCCGATGGACATGATAGCCGACTCGGCCACTAGCCGATGCGCACCGTAGCCGATTTGGTCACCAACCGATCCTTGCTCTGTTTCAGTAACCGCCAGCTTCCTCCAAATCCGTTTCGATTCTATCTTAAAATCCAATACTTGATTTACCAAATTTGGTCGTTAACAATACCAAGCCAACACGCCTGCATTCTCATGGAGGAAGGTGATGAGCTCGAGTTCCTATTTGTTGTTGAGCGTTGCCCCGATCTTGACTGTCTTGTCGGGCTTACTGCTGACCAACGAGATCATCTTGATTGCACCATCGGGCTTGGGTGCCATGTTGGGCTTGCTCACTTTCCGGGGAGGTTCTGTAGCGGCGGGTGGAGCGGGATTATGCTCGACCATGTCAAGGCTCTTCTTGTCACATTGTGCTGCTACCTTCGTGTTCCCGGGGATCGTGATTGTTCCATTTGGACCTGGCATCTTGAGAATTTGATACGTGTAGTGGGACACCACCATGAACATCGCGAGAGCAGTCCTTCCGAGGATAGCATTGTAGGCAGTGTCAAACTCTGCTACATCGAAGGTGATCTGTTCTGTACGAAAGTTGTTGGCCTGGCCGAACGTCACGGTTAGCGTGATCTTCCCCAACGGTTTTGACGATGATTCTGGAGTGATCCCATGAAATGTGATGAGGTGCTTTCGTGTTCTAAGTGTCGCAAGAACAAAGGTGTTTTGGTTGATTGTGAAAATTGTGCAAATTTAACAAAATAGGTTTCTTATTTGAAAAGTTCTTTGGAAAGGTTTTCCGATGGTAAAAAGAAACTTAACATGATTTTGGATCAATCAAAAGTGACCATTGACAATCATGGTGTAGGTTTTGATACTAATGCCTATTTTAGAAATCACCAATCTGCTGTTTTGAGCATAACTGAAAAAGATGAAGTTTTGACAAAACCTGAACCAAAGAAAACGGTTTTTAAATCTGCTGGGATTTTGCCTTCTCTTTCATCAATGGTTCAAGAAACAAAGTTTTTGATTGCGAAACTATCAATTTCAAAATCATCTACTTCAAAATCTTACTGTCGTGAGAAATACACTTGTTCTTTTTGTGGAAAAGATGGATATTTGGTTGGTTTTTGTTTTAGAGTTGCCCGTAAACAGAAAAAGAAAAGAGAGATTGCTTTTCGAAACAAAGATGGCAAAAATCAGGTTTTGGTTCAAGGAGCATGGTCAGACCGACAATAACTAGTTGGTCAGACCGTAGGTGTCCAGGCGGTCAGACCGGCCAGGCCCGGTCAGACTGTCTAGACAGCAGTGGTCAGACTAATTTTGGGGTAATTTTGCGCGTGATTCAAATCGGACTTTTGTGAAGCGACATGGTAAGTTTTCAGGTAAGTCTAGTTCTGATTTTTTTTCGTGCATTTGTACCTACTGGTTCTACTGGTCGTGTGACTCACTATTGGATTCCAAATTTTCTTTTATCTAATCCCAACACAAAAGTCTCGACATCTTCTTGTTCGTAGGTATTTTGTGGCAAACTCCTCATGTGCGTTCAATGTAAAGATGGTAATTGCTTTTCAAGGTAACATCAATGAACTTTTGAATTGACAGTTCATAAGAACCTTGGTGATATCTTTGGCAATTGGTTTTTTTCTTTGATTTCTTCTTGATTTTTCTTCGTGGGAAATTGGAGGTTAATTTGAGCGAGAGTTTGTGCTTTTTCATGCATTCATGTTTATTTTTTATGCATTTGCTCTAATTCTGAAAATAAATAAAAATAAGAAAAAGAAAAGCTTTGGTTTGTATCTCTAGTATATTCTTGTGCATGTTAGCAAAATAGTTGAGGTATATTTGTTGTTATGTTAGCTTGTATGCATTTTTAGTATTTACATGAGGCATGACACTAATTCTTTTACTTGAATTAAGTAAATATGCAATATTGAAGCTAGTGTTTAGTTTGAATGATTAGTGTTGGATTGTTATTCCTTAAATTGCTCTTTGTTGTTTCAAATACATATCGAATCAGTGGAAACAGTCTTGACGACAAGGACGTATTCACGGTGAGAAAAATAATGGGTGTCGAATCCTTGGATATATTCTTCACAACAAGGACGTACCCGAAATAATTGAGAGATTTTATATTCAATGTCAAAATGAGCACAAAAAACTCAAATAAACGTTGAAAGTTCTCTTGGTTATTGCTTTTATGAGATTGAATTAATTTGAAAAAGAGTAATAATGCAATTGATATATATGTATGAGTTTTCTTTCAATCTATGTGCTAGTGAATATGTTGCATTATAAATTATTGGAATACATAAATCTTTATTGCTGATTTGAGTTTAATTGTAATATCTTTGATTCATGTTTATACTCCAGTACATGCTTGTTAACTAGTTGATGAATTTATCTACTTGTCTTGCAAAGAATGATCTTGAATTGTTTTTGGTATACTTCAAAGCTCTTGTACAAAAAGAAAATAGAAAATGGTTATTACAAATGGCAATCATGATATCATTGCCTATGTGCTTTATTGGTTATATTTTCTCTTTTAAAGTTCTTGATGAAATCATTGTCAAAGGGAGGGAGAAATATACAAAATGCATGTTTCTTGAAAGGGGGGAGAATTGAATAGTTTCGATTTTAGAAATAGTCAATTTTATGCTTTGATTGCAAATATGGGGAGAAATTATATCTTTTAAAAAAGGGGAGATTTTTTCTTTTTCACTTTTGTGATTTTTGTTTTTATTTTTCAAAAACACAAATTTGTATTTTGGATGATGTTGTCAATGTGTTCATCAAGGAGAAGATTGTGAAATCATTGTCATGATTAATATTTTGTGATGAACAAATTGACTTTGCAAATAATTTATTCGAGGAATTGGTTTGAAAAGATTTGTGAATGTTGGTGTGAGTGCGTGTGACTAATGTGGGTCAGGTTGTGATATCTGTGTTCAGGAACGGTTGTTTTGTCTGATTGTGTGTAGGTGGCTTGATGTCAGCCTTGGTCAATGGTGAGGACCGGGACTATGCTCAAGGAGGAGCAGAGGTCTAGTGCGGTAGGAATATCATGTGAGAAGGTGACTAAAGTCAGGATTCTTGGAGGTCAACTTCGGTCGACGGTGGGATCGAGACTAGACTCAGGGAGGAGTTGAAGTCCAAACGGTCAAGGATGCCGGGTGACGAAGTTGAATACGAGATGGCACACGGTGAATGGACATCGTGTGCGAGAGATCTTCACAACGGGCTTCACGAGGTGTACGTGCAAGTACTAGTGTTCGCGGAGGAGATTGGAGAGAGAAATTGAAGAAGTATATGGTTGCTACAGTACTCGTGGTACTGTATCGTGGCAATGTATGCATGCAATTTACATATATGTGCAGTACATGCATGCATGTGTGATGCATGTATGTATGCGCGGTGATGTGTGATTGGTCGTTGGTTGGCTTGCTTGGTTGGACAAGCAGCAAGCATGCAGCTTGGTTGGATGGCAGGCAGGGCTGCGAGAGCGTGGAGACATGGTGTCGGCCTGGGAGGCAGTTGGCCCAGACAGGCACATACTTGGAAGAGCAGGAGACCGATTGCGAGTTGGACTTTGTTTTTGTGGCCGGTTGTGGCTGCACGTTTTGGAAAATTGTAATTGGTTTGGAATATGAGGGATTGAGTCCTATTGGAAATAGAAGTTATAGTCCTATTTTAAGTAGGAGGTTTTTGGCATAAATAGATATGGGATTGAAGCTAAATATATCAATTTTCTGGAAGAGAAAAGTTAGCGTTTGTTTCGAGGTTTTAATCTAACTTGAGTGTAACATACCCTAAATTCTAAATTTCTACTTTAGCATCTAAAATATGAAAAATGTTTTTTGTGAATTGGAGACACTAAAATTCTCCATACAAAAACTCTAGGTGAGTCTAAGAATACTAATTTTGATATACAATTCATGATTATTTTAAAACCTTTTTCTTGATAGTTCAAAGAAAGAAAATAAAACATAGTGTGTGCATGTAATTGCATGATGTATTGTTGAGCTTGGAGTTCTTTTTCTTGTTTATAGATTTTCCTAGCATTTCATATTAGGACTCATGAGCGTTTACTTAAAAACTTAAAGCAAACACGTAATGTATTTTTTTTAATAAGGATATAAAATATATGAAGTTGAGTAACTAAAAGTATAAGTCATGCTCAACAACATCATATTAGGTCAAGAATCATCTAAATATAATTTTACAGCATTTAATTATATTTTATAATAGGAAACATATAAGTAAAGATAAGCTTATTGAATATTTAAAAATAATTGGAGCAATATAAAATCATGAGGAAAATTCATGTAGGTACTATGTAATATATATATATCTCACTAGAATTTGGATATAATTTAATGTGTACAGTTGATACCCCAATTAATTAGGTCAAAGCAGTCAAACTATAGTTTAATACTAAACCCTAATCGGAAAAATCGAAATACATCTCATATGTGTATTTTATCACATAAAAATATATAGTAATTATAATTTATTAAAATACTAATATATTTATCATGAATTAATATAATTTTTCCAGAATTTATTTTGTAGTTTTGGACCTTTTAAAAATTCAAACAAATTTCGGCTGAATTGAACTTCTCTATTTTGCTGAGACTAAAATATAAATTATTTTTGTGTGAAACCAAATAAAATGGAACCTAGGTATTTTTATCTACCACCAGAAAAATCTACATTATTTTATCTTGCCCAGAAAATAAGTTATGGAATTTTAAAGATGGGAGAAAGAAATAAATATGGAAATCCTTTGTAAACCTGCCCTAAAAGTACTTCACCCAATCTTCTACCCATCCCTCTCACTCTATCTCTGCTTGCATCGCCCTGGACCCACTTACCAGTCACAGGCTAGCTCCAATCCGGTGCAAATAATTTCTCCCCCGCTTCAACACAGAGAGAGACAGAGAGCGAGAGAGAGAGATCGACGCCGGAGCTGCTCGACGCGTGTCCACCGCCGTGTCCGATGCCGAGCTCGCCATATCTCCTCCCAGCCGCGTCGTCTATCCTCACTACTCACTCTAGTATCGACCAAAACGAGGAGGAGAAGCCCTCAGCCTCTCTATCGCGCTCATCTTCGCCGCCGGCCGCGAAGAAAACAAAGCTCTCTGTCGCCGACAAGTCGTCGCCATTTCCAACTCATCTCCGTTCCATACTCCTCTCTCCATGCCGAGCAAATCTCCTTTTGACACCCTCCCATTTCGGGCAGCCAATCGTCGGGAACGCCGTCGTGCCCACAGAGGTCCCGGGGCATGCACCGAGCGCCGCCGCCAGGAGGTCGTCGCTGTTCCGGCTGCCATAGACCACCTCGAGCCGAGTCGTCGCGCCACCAACTTCCCCTCTTGGTCCTCTGCAAAAGCCCCCAAGAATCCCAACCAAAGTCACAGTGAGCATGGAGATCACCGTCGTCATTCCCAACTCCGGCCGTCGAGCGCCATTATCGATTTCTTTTTCTCCGGCGAGCCACGGTTCAATTACTCACACGTATAGCTTTCCTGAGACCTTATCAACACCGTAGACGTGTGTTCATGGCAGCTCTTCGAGGAAAATCAAGCCGGTGTCGTCGTCCGAGTACTGTCCGCCGTCGCCGGGGGTTTCCGCAAGCTGCCACCATCGTTCAGACCTCAACAAACTCAGCTAGCACCTCGGTAAGACCTCTAGTACTGTGTATACCCGCATGCATGCACTCACTTAACCAATATATGGTCGTAGGTGCACATGCACCACCACCCGAAAACACCCTCCGCTCGGATTCGCCGCCGGCGCTACTCCGATGTCCACTAACCGAGAAAAGTAGAGGAATGGAATCGCGAGAGTGTTCACTTCATTTTACCTTTTTACCACGTCCCCATTCGAGCAGCCGTTTGCCGCCGGCGAGCTTGAGATCGAGCTCAGCCATGGCAGTTTCTGGGTCTGCTGCGTTGGAGAAGAAGCTGGACTGTGTTGCAAGTTTTGGAAAATCCCAGGGTTTGTTTTGCAAAAGTGCAGTCCATAGGAATTTGAAAAAAAACACTGAAAAATAGGCAAACTTCCAAAATCCATAAGTAATTCATTTTAACTCATTTTTGAGTGAACCAAATTTCTGTGTATTCTATAATTTGTGCTTTTTATGTTTATAAAATAAAGTTTTCTCAAATTCTGTACAGAAAATGTGATTATAATTGTGAATAACATAAAGACATTTATTTTTCACCTAGGACTTATTTAATCCCTAGAAAATTACTAGTTAATCACAAAATTAGGAATCTACTGCTGTTCACCTTAGAAGTGTGTACATTTGATATGGATGAAAGGAATTTGACAAAACTACGTTCTAAAACAAGTTTAAACAAATAACTAGTTCTCTTTTTATTAAATTTATAAAATTTATAACTCTCATAATAGCAAGGATAAAATAGAAATCTCTTCACCTAAAATCATTTTAAGATATGACCAACCTACTGTGAGGAATTCATGCATTTTAGAACATTTTGGATTTTTCGCATTATTTGGATGTTTATTTGTTTTATACGTTATGATTATTTAGATTCCGACGTTCTAGAGTATGTGGAGCAAGATCTTGAATTTGAGTGCGATTTCTCACAGCAGACAGGCAAGCATCTAAGTATATAGAATTCCTATTTTGCTAAAATGATTTAATTGCAAAACGATATATATGCATGTGTTGTTTTATTACAAACTTATCGGTAATGCTTAGAATTGCTTATATCTAATTGCTTCCTTGTTCCATTGTTATCATTTATCCTTGTAACCTCGGGACAGAAATACTTGGTAATGTTTTGTTATTTTACCGATGCTTTGCCCTGCCTAGATCCAGTAGTGTTCGAAATCGATGGATGGAACTATCGATGGAACTTATTCATTATTTGCGATTTATGGGCATAAAATTTGACTACTTACACTAAATGGTTCATATGGAAAATATGATTAACTTGGACGAGTGATAGGGCAATGAAGGGATGGTGGTTTTCCCTGATGCAAGTAGCCTCGTCTGGGTTGTTAAGGACCAAACATGTTGTCATCTATTTAAGCACCTTACGTACTACCTCACGCCGGTATGGGACGGCTTGACTTAGTACTACGTTGCACTGTAATCATCTACGCTACGCTGGTCAATCGTGAGGATGCTGTTCCTTTGGAGAACCCAGGTGTGCCGTGTTTTGGTAGGGGGTGTCTCCCACGATGGTGAGTCCGTCTTAGCCACATCACACACGCACGTGGCTAAGTCGTCGGGGGCCTAGGCGGAGTTTAGGTGATTAGGGTGGGACTAGGAAAGGGCATGTTATGAGCTTGTGTCACTTGTGAGTTACACCTGTGTGGTGGTGAAAGCATTTGATTCTTGTTCATTTCGTGTGGGTAAAGATGTACCCCTCTGATCAGAGTAAAACTATTCGAATAGCCGTGTCCACGGTTACAGGACGACTGTTTGATGTGTTAGTCAGTCTATGTTAGCATCAAAATGGGTTATATGAGTTGAATTAGTCTTGGATGTGAAATGGATATATTGATAAACCATAGTTGGACAATGGTTGTCCATGAATGGTGATGAGAGCACGGGTTGTGCTTATAGACATGGTTGGTGATGATGGCACTGATTGTGCTTATATATAAATGGTATAGAGAGCACGGACTGTGCTTGTACATGAATGGTGATGAGAGCACGGGTTGTGCTGGTCGTGCTTGTGATTAAATTTCAGCTTATGCTAAGTTAGAAAACTCTATATTTGCAACTTGTGTTTTGCTCAACTAAATTGGCGTTTATGCAAAACTTGAACCATTATGCTATCTTATAAGGTAGAAGCTTGTATACTCCTTTGTTATATATATATATATATATATATATATATATATATATATATATATATATATATATATTAAAGAGTAAGTCTTGCGTGCGAGTACATTCTGTACTTAACCCGATGTCTGCAATTTCAGATGAGGATATCGGCGTACTTGATTGTTCTTATTACCCTACCGAGGACGGTGAGGGTGGTAAGTAGTTTTTTTCAGCTTGACTCTTGCCCCGGTTGGTTGCCTTGTGGGGTAGTTGGCAAACCACGGGTTTTACTTTTGTTTATGTGAATTTATGAAACTTTAGCTGCTATAGTTTGTGTTGTAGAATGGGTTGTGGAATCCCATTATGACATATGTATATTGCTGTCCTTTTATTTACCTTTACGCAGTTGTGATGTTTATCAATTAATTGCGATGAAAGTGCAAGGCTAGTCGCTTTTCCTCGGGACTAGCTAAGCATGATCAATTGAGATGTTGTAGAGCTCTCGCAATTTGAGTCAAGTCTCCTGAGAAGTGTAACACATCTGGTCGCCGCCTTCGTGTGGTTTGACGGGCATGTCTCAGGCTGAAGTTGACTGGCATGCGAAAGTCCCAGCAATATCTCCTTTGCTTATTATTCGGCATTATGGATTTTATACCGAATGTTGTAAATTTTGTGATCATGGGCACATTGAGGTATGAGTGGCTATTTATGCGTGTATGGATCCCACTCATCCAAAATTATGTGGTGGTCACAAAATACATTGGACGGTATAACTTTCGGGTTCCCACATTGAGAGTTGAGAGAGGAGTGCTTTAGATGCACTTTCTAAATACATATTGATGCAATAAAGTTGATCTACTTTCAAGAGTTTCGTCGACTTGCATTTTTCTGGATCCCGACGGTTTGACTGGGGCGGCGGTGACCTAGCGGTGTGATAGGGCCAATTTCTTCAAGTTTGAGGGTAACTTTTATTTTCGCTAAAAGTTTTGGGTTTTAGTTTATCCTACCATTCACCCCGCTCTGGTAGGTTTGTTTGGTCTTGTTCAATCCTACACCGGGTTCTGCCTAAGGGCGTGTAGATCGTCCTCGATCGCATGTCGCTTGTATGTATTTGAAAGTTGGTGACAAATTGCTGCCATAGGTCTTCCCAGGAAGAAATCGAGCGAGGTGGTGCACCAGCCATGACCAAGAGGATCTTTTCAACGCTGTAGGCAAGTAGTTTGCCAATGCGTTGTAGTCTACGCCGGCCGCGTAGAGAACTGTAGAGTAGACGTGCAGGAACTCCTCTGGATTAGTACTGCTGCCATATTTTTCTATCGCCGCAGGACAGAATTTGTTTGGCCATCGCACCTCTCGCAGAGCAGGTGTGCAAGCCCGACATCCACCTCATAGTATAAAGGGTGGACGACGTCCTCGCGGCCTGCGAGAACCACCTCCGGTTGACGACGATGATGACGAAGGATCACCGTAGTCGGGGGTGCGGTCCCTTGACCTATGGTCTCGTCCTCGGTCTCTCCTAGAATTCGGGGATCACGAGTTTCGTCTCCGTCGGTTGTCATTAGTGTTGTCGATCTTGATCGTTTTTACCCTGTTGACTTTGGCGGTCTCGGTGATCTCGATTATTGTTGCGATTTTCTTGGTTATCGTTGTCATCCCGTCCTTTGTTTCCTTCGTGCGGTGTGCGACATTGGCAGTGGTCGAGATCGTTCCGATCTCGTCGCTCGCACCTACACCTATTCAAGTGATTACGAAGATCACGGTCGTCTTGAAGAGGAGGGGGCTGTTTGTCCTGCTTTCTTGGTGATGCGTTTCGAGGATTACGACTCGGATCTCGACTAGGATGTGGACTGAAAGCGTCCTCGGCAGCGACGTTCTCCGGTGCTCGGTCTTCTTCGCGTAGACGAGGATCTCGAGAAGGCCCTTGGGGGTTTGATCCAACCGCGGACAAGAAGGCAGAGTTAAGGTTGACTATCGTTGACTGTACACGTTTGACCTAGTTATCTGCTTCCGGGTAGGATACCGGATCGAACGGGGTTTGCTTTAGTAACGAGTTGACCGCGGTGAAGTGCTCGGCAGGAGTTCAAACCAGCTCGACAGGTTGATTTGACGCAACAGGAGCAGGCGGTTCTTCCCCTGAACGAACTTCATCCTCTTCATGTACGTCCTTGACGACTCTTTCGATCACGTTCACTTCACGCGGGGAGTTAGATCCTGAAGATTCCAACCTATGAAGGACAGAGGGTTTGCACCGATCGATGTCAATGAATCCGACCAGACGATCTAGGGTTTCCATCTCGCTATCGTCCACCGACACCTCTCGAGATTGATCTCGGTGTTGGGGGATCAGACAGCAGGGAACATGGACCATAGATCCAATGATCTTCAAGAAGATCTTGCAGTTGGTAAGGGGGTGACTTTTCGATTTGTGGATCGGGCACCACGCCTTGTGCGGAGATGTGCGCTGGATATCTCGATCTTTGCAAGCATCGAGTTCAGCCTTCACTTGAAGTATTACCCGACATTTGACCAAGGAGTGCTGGGACGTCTTGTGGATCAAAAACCAGGTGTGGTGGTTTGAAGGGGACTTCCTTGTTGGCGCCTGGCCTCCAAAAGGTGTCTGGGGCTTGGCCGCTTTAGGAGTTCTTCGGAGAGCTGAAGTCATCGACTTCCTCTTTTCTAACTGGCCAAGAGGAATAGCTGACGAAGGGTTATTTTTGGTTGTCCTCGCGGTTTCGTTCTCGATCCCGACTTGTATTGGGAAAGGCGAGATTGGAGTCGCGCGAAGAGGTATCCGATTTGAGTCCAAACGAACGCCGGCTGGGTAGGATCTCCCAGGCCAGGACGGACGCAGAAATCGTTGTTAGAAGACCTTGAGCTTGAAGCCATCTTGGTGAAACCTTGAGCACCAAGTCTCCTTACTTGGCATGCCACTGTCGACGGGTTATATGCGTAGATTGTATTATGAGGGTATTGGGGTATGTTGGAGCAAGGATTTACATGAAACAACATCAAACACACAAAAGACAAGGATTATACTGGTTCAAGTCCCTTGTAAGATAATAGTCGTATTCCAATTTATATGGAATTATGACGAGAACCACAAAGATTACAATAGAGAACAACAGAAAGCATCGAGTACCGACGAGATCTCTGTCGAGAGCGACTCGACAAGATCTAACTGGCGATTTGTCTTCAAAGTCCCCCGGATTGCTTCTACTGTGGTAGTGGCTTACCCTATGATTCGATGATCCCGCACCCCCTGAGGGGTCTTGTATTTATAACGTGAACTGCCTTAGCCTCCAAGTAGAACTCGAAAAGTATTCTTAGCCTACGAGATCACAGAGATTGTATATTTCCCGAATAAGACTCTAACATCTTCTATTCGGGATACAATTTCCCTGCTTATTAGCCGAATTTCATAATACTAAGGTAACCTTCCCGTATATCAAGGGTATGCTGTATCCGTATACTTCACAACCCCAAGGATAGGAGGTATGCCTAATCCATAAACCTGACAAATACTACAGAGTACATGTTTCTTTCCCTTTGTGGATGCCTTTTACCTTTTCCCCTTTGCAGACGATGGTCAAGTCACAACTATAATTGACTCTGTTTGTGAAAATTTACAAAAGTTGGAATAGATCCCGAATGTGTAGAAAATTTGGAATATCTTACACGTGTTTTATGAAATTTGAGATACGACTTGAATGTTGTATATAATATGCCATATGTTTTGATATTTCCCTGTATAAAATTTGGAGATATTTGTGAGGTACCGTTAACATTAAAATTTGGTAAGGTTCTTTAGTGGATTCGGTTAAGGAAAGAGGTCAACCAGCTGATGAAAGTTTATTAAGAAGAAATCGAGTTCAAGAAGGAATCCTGAAGACCACGACATGATAATTTAATTCTATCTATTAATTAGGTAGGATTTACTAATTTCCCTTTATCTTAGAAAGTTTTGTTTAGTGTCCGATCAGAACATGTATTTTTTCTTTTATCTTTAAGAAACCTCTATCATGTCCGATCAGAACTAGTATCAACCCAAGGGTATAAATATGTATACCCGAGGTCTTTGTAATCCATCTCCATAGATCAATACAATTACTTTTGGTACATTGTCACCCTTTTATTCTGACGAGTTCTTAGTTTCAAGTTGGGTTGCATCGGTTGAGTTCAATCTCTGGCGAGGAAGTAAATTCCGTCACCTTCACTTGTATCGGCGTGGCTAGAACTTTCTTAATTAGGTCCGATATTCTATTCAGGTTGACGCAAGCATTGCCTATCTGATATATTAATTCTATCTTTGACTGCATTGCTATTTAGAACTGTATCAATTTAGTTAGGACTTTCTCGGATAGGACTGATATTCTGGCTAAGTTGACATTTCTCTAATCATATTGTTGTTCTAGATAGATTTGTTATATCCATCATGTTTGTATAGATCTATTGTCTAAATAGGTTTTTCTTATTATCTTCAATCTCATATTGTCTTGGTTAGGTCTGAACTATTAGATTTTTATTGATAAGTTTAATTCTAACAATCCGATAGATTTTTATGCAACATTCATCGGAGTGCTAGTCGATGTTATTATTATTTGGGCTTCAGCTGTTAGATGTATCGATTGTCTAACCAATATACACTTTAATTTACTCACATCGGATCTCCAGCCGATATATGTTTTAACCATCAGATTTACTTATATCACATTATATCAGTTTTGACCGATTGATTCATATTGTATTATCTTGTTGCATCGGCTTCTACTCAAACTTGTATAATCTCTAGTTAAATCTATCTTTATCAACTTTAATCTTATATTGTCTCGGTTCAGTCTGATCTATCAAGATTGCTTTTGATGAAGAATGATTTATTGATGATTATGTATAGTTTAGTTCCAACCAATGATAACATAAATGTTACTGTTTATTTGATTATTTGAATCTATATTGGATCTATAGTTGATTGATTAAAACTATATTGACATTGACTGACCTTGCTACATCACATCGGCTTATTGGCCGATTGGCTCTTTGATCATCAATTTTTTCATCTTGTTAGTTGCATGATCAAACTAACTGACACGCTCTGAATCCGATTGATAGGACCTACCTGGAGCTAAGCAGATCTTCTAACCCTTCCTGTGTCGTGACGAATTTTGCGTCAAAAGATACGTACAGATTTGTGCACATGTGTTATGAGTACATAGAGAATATCAAACAAATATGTTATTCATCGGTTACAACACATGGACATATTTGCTAGTATAAAAAAGCCATTTAATTGGATGGTATTCAGTGAAATTTTTGTTAGAAGGAAAAGGAGAGGAGAACAAATGAGAGGAAATTGGAAAGGGATTGAGCGTGAGGCGGATCCCGTGTGGAAACGATGGGTGTGGAAGTGGGAGGGGAATTCCAAGACTGACGACAGGGCCGGTGCGGTGCGGTGCGACGGCGGCCGGCTTCTTCTTCGTCTCCATCGCCGGCGGCGGCGACGCCTCCTTCCCTTCTATGCGCCTCCTCCGCCGTCTCTACCTCCGCCTCCCCCCTTTCCGACCCAACCCTCCTGCCACCTCTCTTTATTGGTCAAGAACAACAACAAGACCTGCAGGGCCCAACCACCCCATCCCTAGGCGCATGTCGACGTGCTCATCCTCCGTCGCCGCGGCGGTCGTTGCCGAGGGCTCCGCCGCCCGCCGCTTCTGGATCGCCGCCGCCTCGCGGGAGGCCGCCTTCGCCGCCTACACGCCCTTCCTCGTCTCCCTCGCCGCCGGGGCTCTCCGTCTGGACTCCTTCCGCCAATACATCGCGCAGGATGCCTACTTCCTCCACGCCTTCGCCCGCGCGTACCTACTTCTCCTCTGTCTCTCTCTCTCTCTTACCAAACATCGAGATTCCGATTGCCATGGATCTGATTGATTGATTGGAGCAGCTACGAGATGGCCGAGGAGTGCGCCGATGACGACGACGACAAGGCCACCATCGTCGTCCTCAGGAAGGCCATCCTCCGCGAGCTCAACCTCCACGCTTCCGTCCTTCAGGTCCTACTCCTATCCCCCATTCTCCATCATCTATCTATTCTTCGGGATCCCCCACCCACCACAACCCTGCCTCATTTCATTCTTCTTCTTACTGTTGTTGTACCACTCGATTTCGACTTGCTTCCTTCTAGTTTTACACCTTTGCGCTGCTTTGTGCAAACCACCTACCCGATCTAACTTGATTACTGCATACAATACATACTATGGTGGATACAACACATGCATTTCTAGCCGCTTACATTGCTAAGACTAGCTTGTTCATACCATACTACATCATCAACCTTATGGCATCCACATACCAAGCACAATTGCCTGTTGCTATCTACTACTGCTTTTGATTTTCAAAACCCAAAAAACTTCAGGCATGCATTTTAGCATTGCGATATGCATGTTGCATCTATGTTTCTGGCTCTAATTAACTAAATCATCCCTGAAGATCTCAAATATGCAAATAATACAATCACTTGCCATGAGTACACCTCAGAATCATACATCTACAACCAAAGTGCTACCAAGTGCATTGTCATTTCAATCGGGGACTTGTGGCTCCTACAGATGAATCACAAGTTCGCTACATGCCGCGCAATGAAATTTTTGCATGTATGTAGTCTTTTGTCTGTGGCATTAACCAGAAGCCTTATTCCTTCCAACTAGCCAATTTCCTTTTACTCCGAGTTTTTTTTCACTCATATTGGTTGCCTTAACTATATAATTTGCAGGAATGGGGAGTCGATCCCAACAAAGAAATCCCTCCAACCCCAGCCACAACTAAGTACACTGATTTCTTACTTGCAACTTCTACTGGAAAGGTTGATGGTGGGAAAGGTTCTGATAAAATGGTCACACCATTCGAGAAGACGAAAATTGCTGCATACACTGTTGGGGCCATGACCCCATGCATGAGGCTTTATGCGTATCTGGGCAAAGAACTCACAGTTTTCTTGAAACAGGATGAAAATCACCCATACAAGAAATGGATTGAGACTTATGCATCCAGTGATTTTGAGGTATGGAATTGGAAGGTCGTGTCTTTTTGTATTTAATTATTGATCCTACTGGCTTTTGCTTTGGTGCAGTTGGTTCATGCACTGAAAATTTCTCCGTCCCCTCTTTAAACAGAATAACGCACTCCAAATAGAAGAGTTGCTTGATAAACTAAGTGTCTCTCTAACTGGCGAGGAACTTGAGATTATTGGGAAGCTCTACCAGCAAGCTATGAGGCTGGAAGTTGAGTTCTTCTCTGCTCAGCCAGTAGACCAACCTGTTGTAGCTCCACTCTCAAGATATTGTGATCCCAAAGACAAGCTCTTGATATTTTGTGATTTTGATTTGACATGCACTGTTGTTGATTCATCTGCCGTTTTGGCGGAGATTGCAATCTTGTCACACCAAAAGGCTAGTCAAGGTGGGGCTGATAGTTCCCTTGATCGTACAAAATCAGCGGACTTGAGAAATTCATGGAACATGCTCTCAAATCAATACACGGAAGAGTATGAGCAATGCATAGCAAGCTTGCTTCCTCCAGAAGAAGGTAAGTTAATCATCTCCCCTTGTTTCTGCTGAAAATTTGTGATTTACCAACTATACATAAATCATGCTTGCAAAGACCCTGCTGATGATTTAGGTAATTTGTTTTGTATAATTCCAGCAAAGGCACTAGACTATGATCAACTGTACAAAGGTTTGGAGGTGCTATCGGAGTTTGAGAAACTTGCAAACTCTAGGGTGGTTGATTCTGGTGTCCTGAGGGGAATGAATTTAGATGACATCCGAAAAGCTGGAGAGCGGCTTATTCTGCAAGATGGATGCAAAAATTTCTTTCGAAAGATTGGCAAAACAAGGGAGAACCTCAATTTGGATGTCCATATTCTTTCCTATTGCTGGTGCGCAGATCTTATAAGGTCGGCCTTTTCATCAGGTAAGATTAAAAACCCTTGGTCAGTCATTCTTTCTTGTCTGATGATGTTAGCTGCTGCTAAGCTTATTTTGCTAGCCTGTGCTACTTATAGGCTTATGACCAACATCTCAGTATTGTTATTGCTAGAATTGTTTCAATTGATATCTTTTACTGTTTTTTTTAAAACAACCCGCATAAGATAGTGTGGCTATCACAATGACCCTTGTGACCAACTATCATTTAGAGCTCGGAGCTTGGTCGGTTATGTTTACCATGATATGATTTGATCATCATTGCATCAACTGTAGGAGCTTGGTCGGTTATGTTTACCATGATATGATTTGATCACCATTGCATCAACTGTATTGGTGATTAGTACATTAAAACTGGAGGCGTGAACTGATAATAACTATTGTGTATTCTGATGATTGTGCACAGTTGGTTGTCTACACGGGCTGAACATACATTCAAATGAGTTTGCTTTTGAGGGGTCTGTTTCAACTGGTCATATTAGCAGACAAATGGAGTCTCCTCTGGACAAAGCTGAAAAATTCAAGAGCATCAAAAGCGACATGGATAGTACAGGGCCATTATTGTCAGTTTATATTGGGGATTCGGTTGGAGATTTGCTTTGCTTGTTGGAGGCAGATATTGGTATTGTTGTTGGATCAAGCACAACCTTGCGGAGAGTGGGCAAACAGTTTGGTGTTTCATTTGTTCCTCTGTTCACTGGGTTGGTAGAGAAGCAGAGGCGAATAGAAAAGGAGGAAGATTCATCCATCTTCAAGGCACGGTCTGGAATTCTTTATACGGTTTCTAGCTGGTCGGAGGTACAGGCTTTCATTCTGGGAAATGATTTCAGCTGATTGCTGGTGTGGTGTCCTAGTGAACCGTTTTCCTTGGCAAACAAGTGTACAAGACTGGTGCCAGTTGATGGACTTTTATACGTAAAACCCGATGTGGCCATTTTATTAAAGCCGCATGCGTGCCGACTCTCTTCCTGTACGAATGAATACCTTGTGTTGTGCGATGGTGTTGTATGATCAATGTCTCATTGATTACACACTCGACCCCTTCTTCATTTGGGGTCATTTCATTTTCTTACTTTAATTTCTGGAGTGTTTCCTGGCATTGCAACATAGTGATACACCCAAGGGTAACTGTAGAGATGATGTTTGTAGCAATAAAAAGTTGATTGCTATGTGCTTGCTGTTTGACCGTTATACTCCATAGAGCAAGCATGTTGTCTTGGTTCATCCAGATCGAGTATGTTAAGAGAGCCTGCATGTTCTGGGATGATTGAATATTTATTTATTTATTTATTTATCTATTTGCATTGGTTGGGAGGATTACTTATCAATTACGTAGTTATAGGTGGCATATATAATATAGCGAGGTTGGTCGATGTAGTATTACATATAGTTCATGGCGCAGTGGCGGCGGCGTCCATGGCGAGGATGGTGGAGAGGTTGAAGGGGTGCATGTAGTCGGGCGAGGCTGACATGAACTGGCTGACGATGATGCGGTTGGCCCTCTCGGTGGGGTGGAAGTTGTCCCAGAAGACGTAGAGGCGACGGTCGGGGCAGACGGTGGACAGCGCGGTGCAGAGGCCGACGCCGTTGTAGGGGCCCTGCCCGCAGCACGCCACCTTGGACGTCGCGAAGCCGTACGCCGCCGGGTCGGAGATGAAGTCCATGTGCATCCTGTAGGCGTTGACGGCCACGAACACGTCGCCGCCCAGCTCCGCGTTCAGCTCCCGCGTCATCCGCACCAGCTGCGGGTTATACAGCGCCGCCGCGCGCTGCAGCTCCAGGTCGCACTCGCCGGTGGCGCTGCGCGTGGCTAGCTCCGCCGGCGCGCACCCCAGCGGGCCGGATCCGGTGACCAGCACTCGCCTGGCGCCCAGGTCGTAGAGCTGCCTCAGGACCTTGCCGTACTCGCCGATGATGTAGCGCACGTAGTCCGGCAGCGCGAACTCGCGGGACCTGGCGGAGAATGGCACCAGGTAGTAGTTGTTGATGAAGTCGTTGCCGCCGAGCGTGATGAGCACCAGCGCGCCCTCCACCAGCCGCCGCGCCGCCGCGCCACCGATCACCCGACGTAGCCGATCCTGGTACTGTTGGAAGTAGCGAAGCTGCTTCTCGATGCGGATGATGTTGGCCTTCAATTCATTCATTCATGCACATATATATTATATCTTCCATTAATATTACTACAAATTATCAATGCAAAAGCTAATTCTAATTTAGCCAGCTAGTACTCCAGCTTACAAACTGGATGCCGGTGTCGTTGAGGATCCCGACGCCGGCGGAGGCGAAGTTGGCGCCGTGGAGCAGCTTGGCGCCGTCCAGGTGCGGGCTGAGGTAAGGCAGCACGGATTCGGCGCCGAGGTACTCGCTGATGATGTCGGGGACGTTGAGGCCATTGGAGAAGCGGCCGGTGGCGCGGTGGGTCGGGTAGTCGAGGCCGTAGGGCGGCGAGTCGGCCCGCGCCGTGGTGATGAGGTAGTTGTTGTTGCCGCTGTCCACCAGCGAGTCGCCAAACACGAAAAAGGCCCGCGGCTGTTGATTCGCCTCGCAGACCACCACCGCAGCTGCGAGTACCAGCAGCAGAGCGCGCGTCGCAATGGCAGCGGCTGCCCGATGATGATATTGACAGTACTCGCGGCGCAGCTCGGGCGCCATCATCCCAATCTATCGATCGATAAGATCGATATATCCTAGCTGTGAAATACAGTACGTACGTACGCTGCGAGCACCAGGCAGCAGCTGATGCCTGATGAATGGTTTAGCAATCACTCTTGATTATATATATTTCTCTTGGCTTAATTTGCTGCTAGCTAAGCTGCATACTACATGCTTGCGGGGGATATATATGGGTACTTATAGCCGGGAGCACTTGATACCAAATGTACCGTACGTGCCTGCACTTGTCGGTGTAACTTAACTAGGCTAGCCAGCTGCTGTAACAGCATTGTATTATTTTGCATATATGCACAGATTCACCGCAAGAGAGCCGATCATTCTCACCACTCACTCGGGCAAGTGTAAGTGTAACCGCACAGCTATCTCAACCTGAATGAATGAATACATACACCAAGTGAGTTCGAGTCCCTACGTAACAAACGCACCGCATTTTTCAGGCCATTCAATCCTTCCCATGCCGCCGCTACGTGCGTCTCGTCGGTGAATAAATTGTTCGTTCGTTCCCAGTCCCACCGGTAGATTGCACCGGAGTGGACTCACCAATCATGCTCACGCTCACGGTACATGCATACGCATGGACCGGCTAAATCAACATACTACTTACTCATATTTGTTAACAAATCCTCTTATCAAGCCCTGTTAATTTGCTGGATCCAGCACAGACTGCAAACCCAGCATATCACCACACATCCATTTCATATATAGTGTGGTAGCAAACCTCTTTTCTCAGCCACATCTCATCTCACGGATCCAACGCACAGACAGGCAACAAGACATAATAAGAAAATGGGCAAGTTTTTGTGTTCGCATTTTTTTCCTCCTCTCCCAAGTTCACCGGTGGATACACATTAGTCAAAATTCCCTAGCTGATCAAGGGAAACGGTCACATAAAATGTGCACTCAACATCGATTTGAATTAGTAAACATGGCTAACAAATCTCATTACGCGACTGCTCAAGTCATTGAAACCTCAGATATCCAGTATAGAAAACCATGTTCAATGTTGTCATGAGTTGTTGACGTCAATATCCAGCTCTGACAACATGGTAGCTAGGTCCCCTTTGCGATGAAGCTTCACAGTATCTACAACACAAGGAGAACACCAACGTGAGCAACAGGAAGTAACACGAGTATTTCCTGCATGAGCAGAGTACAAAGTGCAATGCATTGGTCGCTGAAGAAATGTGCATGTCCTGGCTTTTTACAATTTTGTGCTTGCAACAAAAAAAATGCTAGGGCATCACAATACGGAAGACAATGCATGGCACATGCCAACTACTAAAAAATAATTTATTCCTCGCAAAAAAAGAAGATGAGAATCTCCCAGTGACCCCACCTTGTAATGCAGATGGACAGCAAGTAACAGAATGGTCCTATTGAGATGGTCAAAGAGCATTAATTCATCATAACCTAGTTGATTTCTCTATTTCCGTGATTCTAAAGTATAACAACATCCATCCACAGCTAAACCCAATTGCAGCAACAAGAAACAAAAGAAATTATATCCCTCAATCCATATAACCATAATACCCAAGGAGCATTATTACATATCATGAATATGTACTACTGGTAACAGCGTTGTAGAAGAAATGTGGTTAATAATAATTCAACAAAGAGAACAAAGGTAGACAACATACCTGTACAGCCACCAATGTGCTTTCCACCTGAAATTAAAATAAAGCAATTAGGCAAGTGAATTTGGCATGGCAATATATTGCAACAGTCAAAGGATGAACATATGTATGTGTATTGCATACATATAAAGGAAACATAGGGACGCTTGTCAACAAAGTCATGCACAGAGAGAGAGAAAGAGAGAGAGAGAGGAGCTAGGTAAAACTCAAATAATGAAAAAAATGAAGTACCAATGAAAACATTAGGAACAGTGGCCTGTCCAGTCAGCCGCTCTAACACCTTTTGCAACTGTGGTCCCTGCGCGCCTGAAAACAGATTGACAGTTAGTTACAGGAATATGAGAAGGCATGCATTGGTACGGAAAGCTATCAGCCTTGTAAAAAACTAGAATGTTTTTTTTCTCCTTGTGGAAGATTGGCTTGAAAAGAGATATGCAACTTTAAAAGGTAGAGTACAGAACATGAGTGTGGATACATATTTGTTCCAATGTGTGGACATGATAAATTGGTTTTAAGCATAAAATCCCTCCATATGACATTTAGTGCTGGTGTGTTAAAATTGCAAGCGGAATATCAGACAGCATAGAAGCGAGTTAAATTGTGAGAGATGGAATATGAAGTTGACAGCAGAGGGTCATTGATTTGTACCATGCATAACCAATAGGGTTAGCGTATTGGTATTCATAGACATGGAAGGAGCTTTTGTAATAGGATTAGTGCAAGCTGATTTTTTTTTTGGTAAACTTGCTGCATTATATAGCTCAGTTTACTAGATTGCTTTATCAGCTTGCAGCTTAATGTTGCAATAGGAATAAATTTCAGCCGGATCCATGTTGATGTGATTTCAATAATAAAAACATTTCAGGCTTTGACAAGGAGATTCGTCCAATCCAAACAGAGATATATAGATATATAGATATGCAGGGCATATGAGGTGGATAAGAGGAGGATGAAGCGAACCGAGTTGGTCGAGCTCGATGACGTGGGGCTGGACGCCGATCCGCTTGAAGAGCGCCTTGACCTCCATGGAGTAGCTGCAGTGCGGAGAAGACAAAGGTGTTGAGCGAGATAAGGAGGAGGAGGAGGAGGAGGAGATGTGGGGGTATCTTACGAGCACCAGGACTTGGAGTAGATGACGACGGGGTTGTCGGCGAGCGTCCTCTTGACAGAGTCCTCCATCCGCGAGCCGAAGGAGGAATCCGGAGAGGAGGAGGAGGAGGCCCTGGCGGCGAGGGACCTGGCGCGGCGTGCGGCGAAGGGGAAGCGAAGGCGAGGAGGCGGGGAGCAAGAAGAGAAGGGGAGGGCAAGGGCGGCCACGGGAAGGCGGCAGAGGGTGAGGCTACGCGGCGGCATTGGTGATGGAGGGGACAGGGATCGCCGGCGGCGAGGGCGAATGATGGATGGATCGATCTCTCGACTCTCTCGGCTCCGGCTCCGGCTCCGGCTGGAAGAAATCCCTCTTTCTCTTTCTCTCTCTCTCCACCGCAAGCAAGCAAAGCAACGCAATCCCCTCTTCTTCTTGGGCACCAAAGCCCATCATTATCTTGATGGGCTGGGCCAATCGGGCCATCACCATCGTGGCAGCCCAATACAGACACGTCCTCCGACCTCCGCCGTGTCATGCGGATGCGGGATGCTAGAGGTGGACAAATGGGCCGGGCCAAAACGGGCGGTCCGAGCACGGCGAGACCTGTAGCAGGCACGGCCCGCTACAGTACGGGCCGTGCCGGCACGGCACGAGTAGCCGTGCTTGGGCCGCCGGCCGAGCCCGCGGGCCGGCACGGCACGGCACGGCTACTGTAGTAAGTTCGCATCTCATCTCTCCGCAAGTCCGTATCTCATCCCTCCCAACCGACGGCCCAGCCCGCTAGCCGCCTCCGCAAGTCCGTTGAGGACCCCTCCTAGCCGATGGCCCAGCCCGCCAGCCACCTCCGCAAGTCCGCATCGCATCCCTCCGACCCATTTCGGTTCCTGGGCCGACCGTGCCCCGTCCACGGCCCATTTGCCATTCACGGGCCCGTACCGACACGGCGGGCCACACGCATGCCGTGCCGGCACGGGCACGGCCCGGCCATCCACGGGCCGTGCTTGGGCCGGCGGCTCGGCACGTGGGCCGAGACGGCACGGCCCGTTTCATGAGCCGTGCCTAACGGGCCGTGCCGGACCCGTGCCCGTGCCGTGCCGGGCCGGGCCGCCCGTTTGGCCACCTCTGCGGGATGCGGACACAAACCTACTGACTGAGAGAGACTGACTGCGACTATCACTCCACTCCAACCACCAAACCCAAACCCTCACCATCACCAATGGCGTCGCCGCCGCCGCCGCCTCCTCTCCTCCTCACCCCCAAGCCCGACCCCGACGCCCCCCTACCCCCGCTCCCTTACCATGTGCTCACCCCCGAGCTCTCCCAAAGCCTGCTCCTCTCCGCCCAGTTCCCGCCGCCGCCGCCACTCCACATCCAACCCTCCGCCCCCGCCCCCGTCGACGCCCCCGAGGCCCCCGCCGCCACCGCCGCCAACAAGAAGAAGAAGAATAAGCGGGCCCGCGCCTCCCAGGAGATGGTGCGCATCACCAACCTTAGCATCGCCGACCACCTCCACTACCGCTCCCTCGTACGCCGCGCCCGCCTCACCTTCGAGGCCCTCCGGGCCATCTACCAACGCCAGGACCTCGCCACCGCCGGGGGAGCCCGCAACCGCTTCGACCTCCGGGCCTCCAGCAAAATGCTCTCCAATGGCCTCTGGATGCACCGCGACATCCGCACCGTCGGCGCCATCCCCGGCCTCCTCGTCGGAGACTCCTTCTTCTACCGCGCCGAGCTCTGCGTCCTCGGCCTCCACACCGCCCCTCAGGCCGGCATCGGCTACATCCCCGCCACCATCGTCAACGAGGGCCACCCTGTCGCCACCAGCATCGTCTCCTCCGGGGGATACCTCGACGACGAGGATAGCGGCGACGTCCTCGTCTACACTGGCAGCGGCGGCCGCCTGCGCAACCGCCTCGACCACAGTGCCGACCAGACGCTCCAGCGCGGCAACCTCGCGCTCCACTACAGCTGCCACTACGGCATCGAGGTGCGCGTCATCCGTGGCCACGCCTGCGACCACAGCCCCAGCCGCAAGGTCTACGTCTACGACGGCCTCTACAGGGTTGTCACCTCCACCTTCGGCCCCGGCAAATCCGGCCGCGATGTCTGCAAGTTCAAGCTCGTCCGCATCCCTGGCCAGGACGACCTCGGCAGCAAGGCCTGGCACACCGCAGCGGAGCTCAAGGATGCACTGGATGCCAAGATCCGCCCGCCCAAGTACATCTCGCTGGACATTGCCAAGGGCAAGGAACCATTCCGCGTGCCCGTCTATAACAAGCTCGACGACGACAGGTCACCCCTATTCTATGAGTACATTGCCTGTCCCGAGTTCCCCAGCCAGAAGTTGGTCAAACGCCAGAGGGGTTGCCACTGTGCGGAGGTGTGTGGCTCCAGGTGTAGCTGTGAGCGGAAGAACAGGGGGGCAGATGGCCCTGTGTACAACTTGGATGGCATCCTTCTCAGGGGACGCCCTGTGGTGTATGAGTGCGGAGCCCTGTGTGGATGCCCCATGAGCTGCCCCAACCGAGTCACGCAGCAAGGGATGAAGCACCGGCTCGAGGTGTTCCGTTCCAAGGAGACAGGCTGGGGTGTCAGGACGCTGGACTTGATACAGCCGGGTGCCTTCATATGCGAGTACGCCGGCGATGTGCTCTCCTTGGACAGCCACTCAGGCGACGCGCCTCTGCCTCCGATGGAGGACGGGAGCTCCGTCATCGACCCAAGCAAGTTTCCCGAGAGATGGAGGGAGTGGGGAGATGCATCCGCGGTGTACCCAGACAAGGTACCCCATTTCCCCCTATTTGTAGGGGCGCGCTACCGACTCGACGTGTCACAGAGGAGGAATGTGGCTTGCTACATTAGCCACAGCTGCAGTCCCAATGTGTTCCTTCAATATGTAATCCGTGGCAATGAGGATGAATCCTACCCTCACATGATGGTGTTTGCCATGGAGACCATCCCGCCAATGCGGGATCTGTGCATCGACTATGGCCTGGACTAGGGTCCATGAGGGGGGAGGAGGGATCAAAGACTGGAAGCTGGTTTTGGCGGGCTGAGGTAACGTTAGGAAGCTGCAAATGGCCCCACAGACAGTTGGCTCGTCTTTTTGGATATTTTGTAGGTGAGCAGGTCTCTTTTTGGGTACCCATAGTGCTCTCATTTTGGGGTAACTAGGGGGCAATTGATGAGTTTGTTCTAGGATTGGCATGAAGAACTTTGCTAGGTAGCAAAAGGGGCGCATCAATACTGCATCACTGGAAAGAACTAAACAAAACCATTAGTTGAATAAACTTTGTATCAGTATGCTTATTTATGATGATGAAAACATGAAATATACATTTTTTAAAGCTTGAATTGGTTATACATTTCTTGTTATCTCATTTTATTTTTACACGCAAAGTTCACGAGAGTATTCTGTTCTGCATGGCATGACATTCTTTTGGGATTCAGCCCATTAAAAGGAAAGAAAATAAAAAGAAATACTAAGTGTTGATGGTTATAGCTGATAACCGTAGAACAATATAGGGCACTTCTGCTTTTCTTATTATAGGACTGTTCTGCTTTTCTTATTATAGAGAAAAATCGAGGTCAAAAGTTTCAGGTAATGCCCCCAGGGTTATCCAAATATTCAACTGCATTAGGAGATTTGGAGCTGACCTACAGTTTGTTTTTTTCCCGATTACGACATGGATAAATGGTGTAGTTCATGCAATGAGTATTAAATACTACTAGTACTACTACTACATTTGTTCGGGAATAGATGATGTTTTGGCATCAAATCCAGAGACCAATGCATCTCTTAATTACTACTACCTCCATCCCAAAATATAGCAATATTTTGGCTATGTATCTGGACATACCCTTGTCTAGATACATAGCTGGAAGTTATATTTTGGGATGGAGCATGGAGGTAGTACAAAGTTTACAATTTTTCCCCATAAGTACTGTAAATTAATGTTCAATCTTTCCAATGCCATCAAACCAAGGAGCGCACGGGGCGTCTTCTATGCATGCTGTGCATTTCTTGGAAATGCATATGCAATTACAATAGCTAGCAACAACAGAGTAATACATTGCTTAAACGGGGGTACTTTACGAAAGTTTTACCTAGAAAACTTAAAACATAAACTATTGGAGAACAAAACCAATACTCCGAAACATCATGTAATAAATAATGGAGGTAGTATTATTATTGCGCTAATTAACATGTGCTGTAGCCCAATGGACAGGAATAGTGTTGATGTGGGGACACACATACATGTGACTGTGGCAGCATGCGGCAGAAGCAGCGCAGGCGGAAGGATAAGACGCTATGCGCGGGAAGATTGTTATGGCTTGCAATCAAATTAGGGTTTCAGTTAGTTAAATAAGAGTTGTTAGTAGTTAATGTTTCCCTTCAAGCCTATATATGGGCAGTTCGTCCAATCAATAAAGCAAGCCAAGTATTACCCTAACCCTAGTTCATCTCCACCATCACGGCTCCGGGGTGGCGAGGCGAGCAGCCCCGCCATCCCGTCGAGCACGCCTACGCCCTTCGTAGTCTAGGGCCTCCTGCTTGCAACATCATGGCAACGGTCGTTGAGATGCTAAAGGAAAAAATAGTTGGAACTGTGGTTTGTGTACAAAGGCACCCAACAACAACCAAATACCACTTCATTGCTTTTCCTTGCAAAAGAACCATTTAATGGTCTTCAGAAAATTATTGTTTTGTTTCCTCTGCAGTGGTCCATACAGCAGGCCTGCTCTGTTTTAGCCAGGTAAGAGATTGGTTACTTGCCATTTCTGAATTTGTTTTCTTAGGGGCTTGTGCCTACAGCTTCTTACTCATGCTGATCATACTTGCTTCCATTTTTTCTCATAGGAGTACTTAGATTCATGTTTGTATTTAACAATCTTGTCTCCTAGTCTGTGGGATAAAACAAGGTAAGAACCTTGCTTCCATTTTATCCATCTATTATTCATGCTGATCATACTTGCTAGAATGGAAGCAAGGTTTAACCTTTCTAACCTTGCTCTCATAGGATGCTTGATGAAGTTATTGCAGAAAAAGGTGTGAAGCTAACATTATCACCATGTAACGTCAATATCTTACCTTGTTGAGGTAAATCTGTCTCTTGTGCACTGCACACTATGCATCCTTTACTCTGCTATTGTCACTAGCTACTGACTTGTTCTCCTGCCTTTCTCAACCTATACAAGCAGATATCTCCCGTCTCCTTCAAACATGAACTTGGAGTTGTTTGATCCAGTGCATTTTTACCTTATCCCCTTTCTTGGGAATCCGAAATATGTTGGATAGTATCTAGTTTGGTTTAAAAGGAATCAAATTAGTGTTGGACTATTCAACCTACAGGTCAGTTTTTTTTTCTACTTCATGTCCCAATGGATACAAAATTCATTGCAGTAATGACTCCAAAAGCAAAGCAATGTCCAATTTAGTCTATTAGATGTTATAAACCAAGAACATTAAACCATGATGGCATGATAGTTTATCCATACCTTTTCTCTTCCTGAGTAACTCTTATCAGAACCTCAGGGTTTCATGGTTTCCTTTGACAGACAGCTGGTATGAACTGTGAAGTTCTCTTGTTTTTTGCACAGTGGGTTGTCAAGTGCACGGTGTTTACCTCTCCTAACTGTTGTTCTATTCTATTTGTACTGTTGACATTTTGCCCTCACAATTATCCAATGCCAATACAGCCTTTTGAGATCAGTAGAGAAGTATCTTGGTTTGGAAACATTTTATGGGCCTTGGGACAAACTGTGGTAACTACTAAATGATCACAGAATTAATTGGTCTTGAAATTTGTAATTGCTGTGTTGCATGGACGATATATTAGAGATTTGGCTTACAATAAACATTCTCAGTGGACAATGGTACTCATGAAGGACCTGATAAGTTTTTGAAGGCTGCAAGCACTGAACCAAGGTGGCAAGGACTGTTCTGCATTACGAATTTATGCAAGACAATGTGGAACTTTAAATAATCAGCAACCCATTTTCAGTTATTAAGGCATAGTTTTATATATTCAATATGACTAGAAATATCGCTCAGAAATCAAGAGTTCAACAAGCAGTTTAGGATATAAAGAAAAAACATATGGGACCTATCATGTTACAGTGCTTTTCAGCTATTGCTTTGCAAATTTTGATATGTGATAGTGTTGTATAACATCATTTCTTTGCAGGTTCACTCAAAGCATTTGGATGGACATATTGAAGAGGCAAAGTTACCTTTACGTCTATTCTCGTGCACAATTGGTTCTTTTCTTACTACCTAATTTAAAGCAATTTCCCTATTTTTGCCAGCTTGCAGAGGATCTAGTTGATGTTATTGCTCTGCTGTGTGACAGGTAAATTTTTATCCTTTGTATAGTTGTGTTGCCAGAATTTTTCTTTTCCAAAATTTTGTACCTGTTTCGTCCTTTACAGTACGGCTTCCATTATTTTAAATATGAATATGTACTCTTGTTATAGTAGATAGTCATATTTTGGAAAGAACCATCTGGTTTCTGGCTGCATTGTCTCTCTTCTCCTTGTCTCTTCCTAATACCTTACAAAGTCTAGAACAATACTGCAACATAATCTTGCTGACAGGCTGGTATAGTTGTGTTGCATACATATATTATCCTGGCATCCTCTAAGTCCATAATTAGAGTAAATATAACTGGAGTTATTATCTGGATATTGACAATGTTTCAGAAAATGGACAGGTTTGATAAAATGTTGATTTATTCTCGTAGGTCTGAAAAGGATCAAACCTGAATGGACTATGATATGTCCCTTTTGTTCCAGTCACTTCCCTTCTCATTTGCCATTCTAATGGTTTGGTCCCAGAGATAATTAATACAGAGTAGAATGCATGGCGGTTGATTGTAGCCAGTTTCTGTTGAGAAGTAACTGATTGTATTTTCTGATCATAATGGTATTATGGCATTCATTTAGGAATGATAGCCGAAAGGAGATGCTCAGCTACAACTAAAAGCGTAGTACATGTCTGATTCACAGGCTATGAATGACTACTTCTCTGCAATGAGAATTTATGATATGATACTAGTACTAGCTAGTACATGTCTTGCAGTATGATGTGATTGTGGCTATATCCTTAATATTCAGGGCGTCAGGCAACCCATTTGTTGAGAGTTAAAGCTGACGATGGAGCAAAACAGGGTATGAAGTGAATCATTAGATCTTGAGATTTGTTGGCAATGTTCTGACCTATACATGCTGAAACTGGTTAGTAATGCTCGATCATATTCATATATACAAGAATGATTGAACCGGCCTCGTATGTAGTAATCCACTGGCTTTGTTGATCTTTCAGACTGAACGGAAGGGCCTGGAGTTTGGTTGCTACTCTATGGATGGTCACACGATACGGAATTACCTGCATGTGAACCGGGCATGAGGATTGGGGAAAGCAAAGGTACATGATTTATGTGCCGGTGGGAACATGCATGCTTGATGTTTGTTTGTCTTAACAGTTGTGAGTTGTTTGGTTTATGCCTATGTACTAGTACTATAATAATATGTAGTACTGGGACGCATGCAATGCGTGCATTATATATAAGGTAGTAGTATACTAATTAAGCGTCCGGGGTTGTCTTCCGCTGGGGTTAATCCCACGGTTTAAAAGGATGATCATGAGTTCCTCTACTCTTCTGGGACTAATCTTCCCTGGGCTCCAGTTTTAAGAAGCCACACACCTCCGGTCTAATGGGCTGGTAATTGATGTGGGCTGGGCCGTCAAATCACATCGATTTGACGAAAACATTCGATTGTGGTGGGAAAAGTATATCAGAGGTCCCTCATCTTGTCATCAAATTACAAATTGTCTCTTAACCGAAAAATAAGATATATGGCATTTCTCAACTTACAAAACCGGATCACTGTAAGTCTTTAGACAGTATTGACTCCGGTTTTGTCTAATGTGATGGCTAAGTCAGCGCAGGACTCACGTGGGCCTCACATATCAATGAAACCACAGATTCTTCTTCCTCTCCCCCTCTCTTCCCTCGTCTCTTTCCAGTGCACGACCGACGTGAGAAGGCAGCACGGGCGGCAGCCAGCGGAGAGGAGTTGGGCAACAACGGCGTGACAGAGAGGAGTTGGGCGCCAGAGCTCGCTCGTCGGCGGAAAGGCTGCAGCGGCGGGTGGGCGGTGGAAAGGCGACAGTGGCAGCGGCGCTCACCGGCGGTTGCCGCGCGTCGTCTCCGCAACGCCGGCTTCCGCGGCCCGACCCCCTCCTTCTCGCTAGGGAACCTCCGCGAGATCGCCTCCTCAACTCCAAGGTATCGACCGCCTGCGAGATCGCGAGTTCCTCGAGGTCGCCACCGCCGGCGCTCTTGGTAAGCTTGGGGCAAGCCCGACGTCTTCCGCCGCGACCGCATGCCCATGTTCGGGAGAGGCCTCGTCACGGCCAAGGGCGACGAGTGGGCTCGCCACCGCCACATCATTGCCCCCGCCTTCTCCGCCACCAACCTCAACGTACGTGTAATGATCAAGCCAAGCGATTAATTCATTCTCGCCATGCACACAAACACATGCTATATACATGATGCTAATTAATGGCTACGTACGTACGTGTTCTTGTTGATGCAGGACATGATCGGCGTGAATGGAGGAGACGAAGTCCAAGATGCTCGGCGAGTGGAGCGACAAATGGTGGCGTCGGGGCACAGCTGCATCGACGTCGAGAAGGGCATGGTCCGGAACGCCGTCGAGGTTATCGCTAAGGCTAGCTTCGGCATCGCCGACGACGACGCCACCGGCACCACGGTCTTCCACAAGCTGCAGGCCATGTAGGTGATGTTGTTCCGCTCCACCCGCCTTGTCGGCGTGCCGCTCGCCAACCTCCTCCACATCCGCGCCACCTACGAGCGTGGAAGCTGGGGCGGGAGATCGACGCGCTCCTGCTCGACATCATCGAGTCGCGGTGGCGCCGTGAAGGCCGCAGCTGGAAGATGACGACGGACCTGCTGTCGCTGCTACTGGCCGGGAACGAGGCGAGCGCCGATGCGGAGAGGAAGCTGACGACACGGGAGCTGGTGGACGAGTGCAAGACGCTCCTCTTCGGTGGGCACGAGACAACGGCGCTGGCGCTGTCGTGGACGCTGCTGATGCTAGCGGCGCACCCGGAGTGGCAGGCGGCGGTGCGGGAGGAGGTTGTGAAGGTGGGCGGGTGGTTGATTGGGCCCCCTGGACGCGTCGGCGCTGGAAAAGCTGACGAAAATGAGGTGCTGAATGAGACGCTAACTTAGCCTTCACTTTGGACAAAACCAGAATCAATACCGCCTAAGGATCCAGGATATCCGGTTTTATAAGTTGATGGATGTTATATATCTGGTTTTTGAGTGAGAGATGATTTTCTAATTCGGTGACAAGATGAAGGATCTCGGATGTACTTTTTTCGATTGTGGTCGATAATGACAGAAATTGTGTGGTCGTGAATGAGGCGAATGTGAAAAGAGGAGATAAAGAAGGAAGACGATTTAGATTATAGATTAAAGCCCTGTTTGTTTCCAGGGACTTTTTTTTAAGTCTCTGTCACATCGGATGTTTGTACACTAATTAGAAGTATTAAACGTAGACTAAAAATAAAACCCATTCATAACCTTAGACTTTTTTGCGAGACGAATCTAATGAGCCTAATTAATCCATGATTAGCCGATCTGATGCTACAGTAAACATGTCTAATTATGTATTAATTAGGCTCATTAGATTCGTCTCGCAAAATAGCACTCATTTATGCAATTAGTTTTATTATTGGTCTATGTTTAATACTTTTAATTAGTATTCAAACATCCGATGTGACATGGACTAAAAATAAGTCCCTGGATCCAAACAGCACCTAATTATCGTAAAATCTAAATCGAGAGCCTCTCGTTTTAGTCGTAACCATCGACGGCATCAGATGACTGGAAGAATTTTACTTAACTATAATACTAGTCCATCAAGCAAGTAGAAAATATATTCCTATCATTTATACTTCAAATAAAATTTTCTCTCAAAGTACTCATTCGATCTACGATCCGATTACATCGTTATGTTCATAACAATTAAATCTTTATAACAAGATCTCACACGATTATATTTTGGATGAAAAATTACAAATCACTTTTATAATGTTGTCAGTGTCAAGGATAAAGTATACCCCTTATACACGGGTTAATAAAATAAAGTGAAACCATATACCCGATAGTATACGAGAGGGCATCCTTTAATTAATGTAATAGGCTAATAGAGAAGAAATTATCTTCTAGAATAGAAGGTGTCAGAGTCCTAATCGGGAAAGATAAGGTTTCCTTAAACCCGTATTTTGTTTTATCTCTTCGAGTTCTACTTGGAGAAGAGGATAATCTCTGCTATATAAGTAAGGTCCTTGTGTTCAGATCGGGGCATTGAGTTTACAAGTCATAGCCAAACCCATGCCCAGAAGTAATCCGAAGAAAGTCAGCGCTGTATTCGCCAAGTAGATCTCGTTGGGCCGGTCTTGATGGTCTCTAGTCGACGGATTCATCTAATTGTTCTACTTTCCAATTGTACTCTGAGCGACAGTCCAATCGATAATCCATATAAACTGGAGTAGGGTTATTAATCATCTTGAGAGCCCGAACCAGTATAAATCTTTGTCCCCTGCCTGCTTGATCGATTCTCACAAATACCCTGGTTCCAACGATCCCTATACTATACAAATACCGTAGTCGGCGTATATGTTGGCGTAGAATTTAGACCCGCCTCGCAACCAAATGGGTTCTACGTTTCCACGGCGGCCTGGGAGATCTACTTAGCTCCAGTGCAGGTCCAAAGGCTTGCCTAGGTGCGTGTAGGGCGTGCCAGTTGATTTGATCTGCAATCAACAAGATAAACAAGCAAACCATGTAAGTAAACAATGACCGATCGACCGATAGGCCGATGTCGCATTGTCATGACCTAGCCGATAGGGCAAAGCTATATCGGCTCACTTGTAACTGTAATAAAATAAGATCAGAATATAGATCTAATCTCATCGGCCTTCATCAACATGTTAATGTCAATTAGCAGCATCGGCCGATGAAGGATAAAAGAGATAAATGCACTAGCTAATACTCTAATGCAAACTTGTATGAACCAATCAACTTATATAAACATATCGATCACAGGCAAACCCTAAAGAGTAACCCATAACAAACACATTTATATTTGTCAATCTAATCATACAAGTGGCAAATACATATACAAACATTATGGTGATTACATGTATTAGATAAGACCAGCTGAAACCCCAGCGCTATCCTTAATTACGATCAAAAACAGACTTTGGGCTAGATATCAAAACAGGACTAAGGTCGATGGCAACTCGAAGTGTGAATTGAGATTTAACACAAAGAAAATCAAGTCGTCGATCGTTTTTGAGGATGGTAGATGCATTGAAAGATTTAATTAAGCATAATAATTAAACTACCGTCGGCAATAAACCCTAAAACGAGTAGATCGCTGGCGAAGCATAATTAATACACTTACGAAAATCATCCAAAGCATGATAAACGACGATCACATCATCGAGGCTTAACGTGCCTAAAGCGACACGCTAGCCCCGACGATGTAGATCGTCGGGCACGAGTTCTTACCTCTACTCTGGGGAAGCAAGAACTCGTCGAGATTAACCTCTTGCGAGGGTTGGCGATGCGCCGAAAGTAGATTGATTTGTGTATTGTATTGTGAGAGAGCTTCTATGTACAAACTACCGGGATATTTATGCCCGAGATTACAACATTGTCCAGATAGGACACGATCTTATCTACAACTTAACAAACAAGTCTTTACGGCAGACTTTTGTCATAGATTAGATCTAAACCTATTTGATTTACAAGATACAATTGCCTAAAACCGAGCCTTATCTCTATTTGGCAACCTCCTTGAAGCTTATCCTGAGCTCAAACCAAGCCCATGCCAACTCTGTCAACTTCCTGGCTCTATCAGCCGATGGCCATATTGAATCCGTATCGGCCGGTACACCTTTTCTGCTAAAGCCTCTTTCAGTCCGATACGCTTATCGAGTCCGATACAAGACTTGGTCCGACTCCAACTTGGCCTTCTTCTTTGCGTCGGTTTTCTCTTTCCTCTCTGAATAGATTACGAAAATCTGCTGTTAACACATGCCCCCCAATTCCGCTTCATTATATAATGTGGCGGAATTAGCTCCGAGAAACCCATCGACGTCTTCACTAGGGTTTGTCTGAAAACCGCGCAGATCCAGATTCGCAGCCCACCGCCGCCGATTTCCACACACATTTCTTCATTAGCCACCTGCGCTTCTCGACTCCGGCGACCCCTCGACGTTCCGTCGGCATTGACTCCTTCATCGGTAACCTCTTCGACCACATCGATGGCTTCTTTGCCGTTCTACGCTTCTGAGATCCCCGTAATGAGTCAATCCTTTCTGAGTTCACATTTTCGTTTTCCCGCCGAGTTTTTCAAACTAGGGTTCCTGCTCTTGCCCCCCGTGTTTTATCTCTAATCACTCTTCTCACGCCGTAGGTCTTCAAGAACCAGATCTTAATTCCCACCAATGACAAGTCACATCGGTTCCTTCTAGGCCCCATGGGCAATCCCGACCCAACCTGGTTGATAAACGCAGAGACAAACATAATCCCCTTTAAAGAAGTGAAGCCCAACGTTGCCTCATGAAAGCATACCTTTAGATCTTGGCCGTCCAAGCTCAATGGCTACAGGACTTGGTACAAGAGGATTGCTGCGGCCAAGCAAGTCCATTGGGATGAGGTAGGAATCGGCCAGTGCATTGCTCTGTCTTTGGCCGATACCAAGAAGAACGAGCCCCTCATGTCAGCAGCCACCTACTTCTGGTCCAGTACCCTGAACACTTTTCTGTTTCGGCAAGGTCCGATGACTCCAACGCTGATTGATGTCAAGATGCTGACAGGACTGGATATACACTCTGAGATAAACCCCTTCAACCTCCTCATCAATAGCAGTCATAAGCTGAAGACCAAGAAAATTGGAGGTTGGTCTGGGTACATATCTGAACATATGGAACAAGGATCTGTATCAGAGAGAGAACATGTGGCTTTCCTAACTCTATGGTTAGAGAGATTCGTCTTCTGCGGATCAACCTGCAGCCCTACTTTGAATTGCCAACATCTCGCCCAGGCCTTGGTTGGAAAGAAGCAAATTCCTCTCGGCCGATATCTCCTTGGAGCTGTCTATCGGCTGCTTTATTCTGCCACTTAGGATCTGATGTTAAAACGGACAGTGGCACACGGAGGCCCATGGTGGTTTATCCAACTGTGGTTAACAATCCATACCAACACCATGGTCGATCGGCCTCCATTATCAGACTCAGTCTTCCCATCGGACTACACTGACAACGAGGATCCCTCGACAAGGAGATGCATGTCCTTTGGAGAAGCAGCTTCAATTTATCCTGGAGCAGAGCAATCGGCCGAAGACATATCCACTTGGTTTACCCAATTCTACACTGGCCCTCCATCAGCCAAGATGGACATGTTTGTATATCCTTCGGACTCCGAGTTTGAGCTCCTTGCCGATCTGACCCTGGGCCAACTGAATGATGACATGGTTTCTAGGGAGATCTTCATGATCGGCATCACTCCCTGCCTGCTCCCAATAGGCATATTCCAAGGCAGAAGCACCAGTTTATCATATGAGTTCTACAACCCCATGGTGGCTGCCAGACAATGTGGGTTGGGACAACTCCCAATCAGCCTACATTTCCATCGGCTTCTAGAGAGCAGAGGCACAGTCTCATCGGCCCTGGTTATGAACAAAGCTCTGGAAATCAAAGTACCAAATTTGGGCGACTGTGACCGATTATGGTTGAGCCCTTTTATCCATATTAGTTTCCAATCTTGGTGGCAGAAATGGGCTTCTCACCTCTTCCATCAATCGACCAGGTTCTATCTGACAGAGCTTGTTGACAACATCAGCCCTCAAGTCCCTGACGTCCCAATGCCATCAGTCAGTAACAGTGGGCAGAAAATCTCTTATGCTATGGCTCTGGCTCCATCGGGAAGAATTGTTCTGGAGTCGATTATCGGCCTCACTGCCCCAAAGGTATCATCACTGCTCCAAGGGCCGATAGCCAAAGAAACTCCCAAGAGGAAGGCACCAGTAAAAGAAAAGATTCACAAAACTGGCAAGAAACCTAGGACTGATGATCAGGCCGATCTAGACAAGCTAGACCCCTCCATGGAAGAATTCCTCGATGACCAAGTTATGGAGGAAGAAGTTGAAGCAGCAGCCGTCGACCTGCCCGAAGAACAAGATCCATCGGCCCAGATTGCTAAAGAGCCACCGGCCAAGTCTACGAAAAACTCATCGGCTGCAACCACAAAGATCCCACCAACCGATGACCAAGCCGATGTCACTCAACCAAGGAGAACTAGACATGCAATCCGCAAGGTTAGTACAATCCCTTTTCCTAATTTGTGCAATCTCCTCCTGCTGGTTTGCTATAACTTGATTTACTTCCTAAGTTGTTGCATCGTCTTTGCTGAAAGAGAGAACTCAATCGGCCCCTCTGGCAAGAACTAAGAAGGCAACCTTGCAAAGGCGTGAACATACCAAGGCCCGACTGAGAACACCGTCTCCTTCTCCACCACCCTCTCCGATTGTTTCGGTAAGAGTTAATCTTTATATTATTCCTCTGGCAACATAGATCTGATCACCATTCTCTTGCCTTTCTTCAGTCGCGAGCTCCATCACCCGCACCACATCGGCCAACCCCCTCACCTACTGTCTCAAGACAACAAGAAGAGGCCGATGCAAGCACAGCCGATGCCCCATCACAGGTAAACCAGATCACTTTGATTCCTTTACCGGTTTCTTGTCTGACTAGGCTAACCATGCCCTATGTTGATATTTGCAGAACCTAGCCGATATGTTTTCTTTTGATATCGGCCAATTTCTTGATGACGAGGACAAAGAGCCACCCATCATAGCCAAGGCGTCAATCTCTGATGAATTGAAGAACCGGCTGTCCGATATCGCTAATCGGTTGGAAGCATCATTGGAGTCACTGGTGGAGAACTGCAATCCTGTCAGGAGCAGGATTCAAGAAATCCAAGACCAACTCCCTGAAGATCTGATGGAAGTCTTGACGCCAGCCATCTTCTTGGAACAATTCAACTTCAAGCTTCATAAGGCCAAAGAAAGGATCGCGGAAAGGCGGGAACGTGAAGGCTTGGAATCGGCCTTGTCCGCCAGCAAAGCTCAAGTCAATTCTGACAAAACCAGGTTGGATGAGCTGGCTGTCGAGCCGATTGTCTTAAAGAACAGACTTGAAGAACTCCGCCGCCTCGAAGCAGACCTAGCGTCAAGGCTAGAAGCAACTCGTAAGGAGATCCAAGAAGTCGAGGCTGGGATAGCTGCATCACCGAAGGCCATAGAAGACCAAACGGCGAAACTGAAGGCATCGGCCAAATACCTTGCAACCCTGAGCAAATCCTTGAAACTAATTCCAGGGTCAACGGCTGATGACGCCCAAGCAATGGAGGATATTGATCAAATCCGCCGTAAGGCCATTGCAGCTATCGAAAAATTTATAGGCTGATGTAATATATTTTTATGTCCTTCTTGTAAGAAAATGACCTCCTGTTTCGACTAATATAAATCTCATCGGCCAATCAGTCGAATTTGATCTGAACAATACCGAAAAAGTCCAAGTCTGAAAAATTTTTGAAGTCCATAAAATTTCGATCTAGTAAACTTGAGGAATCTTGAAAAATAACCTTGCTCGTATATATATATATGTGCCCCCCAAATTTTGGAAGATGATGGCTCATGTTGTAAAATTTGAACTAAGGGCGATAATGCATATCGGCCATCTAAAGACGATGTGTATCACATCGGCTATTATCATAAATCGGCTGGCAAGCCGATCATGAATCGATCCAGATGCTGGGATAGTATTTCTTTAAATATTTGCCATTAAGAGCTCTGCCATAAATTTCTCCATCTAATCCTTTGAGCAGATAAGCATTGCGAGGAACACATCGATGAATCTGAAAAGGACCTTCCCAATTAGGTGACCACTATCCGAATTTATTATCCCTGGAACCAATCGGCAGTATCAATTTCCAAACAAGATCTCCCTCTTCAAATGACTTGGCAACAACTTTTTTGTTATAATGACGAGCAACTCTATCTTTATCTCGCTTGATTTTCTCCAAAGCCCGCAATTGGACGCGTGCCAAATCATCTAACTCATCAACCATAAGATTGTGGTACTCATCGGCTGTCAAGTCGTCTTGCAAAGCAATCCTTCTTGAGCCGATGTTGGTTTCCCATGGCAGCACAGCTTCATGTCCATAAACCAACTGATATGTCTTCTGATTCTGTCTCGTCAGCAGTTGACTCGTTTTAGGGTTTATTGTCGACGATGGTTGAATCAGTTTGCTCGTTTAGATTATCTAAGGCATTTACCATCCCCAAAAGCAATCGACGGCTTGATTTTCTTTGTGTTAAGTCTCGATTCACACTTTGAGTTGCTATCGACCTTAGTCCTGTTTTGAGATCTAACACGAAGCCTGCTTTCAATTGTAACTAAGGATAGCGCCGGGGTTTCAGCCGGTCTTATCTAATGCATGTGATTATTTATCTTCTTGCATGTGTTTGCCACTTATACGTGTGGATCGACGAATATAAACATATCGGCCACAGAGTGTTTTTAAAGACTTCTTTGTGGTTGGTGTATTTATGTTGGCCAATTGACTTGTATAAGTTTACACTAGAGTAATAGCTAGTGTAGTTATCCTCATGAAACCCTCATTGGCCAGTTCCATTAATTTGTCACACGCTTTTGGCATGGGCCGATGAAATTAGATCTCTTCCATTTGCTTATTATATTAAGTAAGCCGATACCTTTGCCCTATCGGCTGGGCCATAACAATGTGACATCGGCCTATCGGCCGATCGACCATTGTTTTCTGACATGGCTTACTTGTTTCTTGTTGATTGCAGATCAAATCAACTGGCACGCTCTGCGCACGACTAGGCAAGCCAATTTGGACCTGCACTGGAGTTAAGCAGACCTCCCAGGCCGCCGTGGAAACGCGGAACCCGTTTGGTTGCGGGACGGGTCTAAATTCTGCGTCAACACGCTTTTGGCACGCCCGGTGGGACATCGATTTTCAACTTCACTTCCAGAGAGACCACGCTCCACCGTTTGCCAAAAGCTGTGTTTCTCCAACACGCTTTTGGCACGCCCAGTGGGACCAAACAATGCAAACCCAGCAACAACAACAAGATCTCCTCAAGATGTCGAAGCAGGTCGAGATTTCCGAGGAGAACATCGTCCCTGTGACTGTCGACCAGCTCAATGCAGAGCAGAAGGCTGAGATGGAAAATCTGGTCGAGCAGTTCCAAAATATGTACCTGCAAACATATTCTAGGACTCGGCAAGGCACCTTGATCCAAAAATCCAAGGTAGTTATGCCGAGTCCCAGAGATGGAGCTGGCACGTCGGTGGCGGCACATGACCACGCCGTCAAGACCGAGGATACTGCAGCGTCGACGTTGCAAGATAGGATTGACTCCGCAGTTCATTCTGCGCTAGTCAACCAGTCGGGGATTCTGGTGAACACATTGACCAATACGGTCAAATTGATCCTAGATGGGACGATTCACCAGTACAAGCCTCAGGGGCCGATTTTCTTACCAGAAAATAGGTTCCCTGCCTATCGGACCCTGAGGAACGACCTGAGCACGGCTCAGCCAACAGCGCCGATGCCACCCCCATCGGCACAGCCAATGACAACACTGCCATTGGTCCTTACCAAGCAGACAGGGGGGAACCCTCAGCATATCACGGATGAGCAGTATGCACAATGGACCAAGGGGAAGCAACCAGTGATCGAGCCGATGCAGCAAGTTCATATCAACCAGCCATCGGCCGGACAGTCGCAAGCCCCGGTTTTCAACAATCATCCACCACAGGCGGTTTACAATACGCCACAGGGCTACCAGCAGCACACCACAGGGCAGTATGGCGCGCAGAATCTTAATCACCATTATCAGCCGTACTCCCCCAGGCAGTATCAAGCAGAGGGTTTGCAACAATCGTATCAGCAAGACCTCCCACATCGGCCCGCAGGATACTGGGCCGATATGATACCCGAAGTGATGCGTGATCAGTTCGGCTTGAAGCCCAAGGAGAGCTCTACAGTGTATTGGCACCCGTACCCCGAGGAATTTGACAGAGTGCCATTGCCAGGCCGATACAAGATCCCGAACTTCTCCAAGTTTTCGGGGCAGGACAATGTCTCGACTTATGAGCATGTAAGCCGATTCCTAGCACAGTGCGGGGAGGCATCGGCTATCGAGGTGTTGAGGGTGAGATTTTTCCCTCTGTCCTTGTCAGGGTCTGCGTTTACGTGGTTTTCATCTTTACCCTGCAATTTCATCAGAGGATGGACAGATCTGGAGAAACAGTTTCATAGGTATTTCTATAACGGCGTACAAGAAATGAAACTATCCGATCTGACCACCATTAGTCAACGAGTCGACAAATCGGTCCCGGAGTATATTCAACGATTCAGGGACATAAGGAGCAGATGCTACAGCCTTAGCTTGACCGATTCACAGCTCACCGATTTGGCGTTCCAAGGATTGTTAGGGCCGATACGCGAGAGGTTCTCCTCGCAGGAATTTGAAAGCTTAGCTCACCTAGCACAACGGGTGTCGGCCCACGAACAACGATTCCAGGAGGCTAAGAAATTTGCAAAAAAGATCAATACAGTTTATCAATATGCCTCCGACGACAACGACGAAGAAGATGTTGATGTCGACCTGGCTGAGTGGGCCCGGATGAGGAAGCCGACAAATTGCCAATGGGTAAAAAAGGGCGACAAAGAAGACAAATTCAACTTCGACATCAACAAGGCCGATAAAATATTTGACCTACTGTTGCAAGAAAAGCAAATTCAGTTGCCAGTAGGTCACGTATTGCCATCGGTCGAAGAGATCAAGAAACGGAGATATTGCAAGTGGCACAACTCTTATTCACACCATACAAATGAATGCAAGATCTTCAGACAACAGATTCAATCGGCCATCGAGCAAGGCAGGATTAAAATCGATGATACCAAGTGACCGATGAAGATCGAAGGACACCCGTTCCCAGTCAACATGGTGCGGGCGGACAGGGCCGATGGCAGTGCCCATTGGACCGGCAAGCGACCTTATCAGACCTCTGAGGGCCTGATTAGAAAATACCAGCGAAGGCAGGAAGAACAAGCTCAAAACCACGTTGATCAAGACAACTCTTACGACCCACATTGGGAGTGCGAGTTTTTCTGGTTTTGCTGCAATGAGGGGATGAGGTTGCCATCCATTCAGAAGTGCCCTGCGTGCAACGGAGCAGAAGATTATTATCAGGGCAACTCAAGCAGGCAAGCGCATCGGCCGGCCAAGCAAAGGAAATCTGTTCATGAGAGGTTAGGGCCGATACACCAAGACCAACAGACCGAAGCCGGGGAACAGGTCCAGAACCCTCAATGGTGCCCAAGCGATGTATTCACTAAGACACAAAAACGACGGGTTCAGATGCTAAGGAGGAGAGAACAAATCCAGGAGCAACAGGTGGCAATAACGCATCGGCCGGCCAAGACCAAGAAAGAGCGGAGGATAAAATCCACGGTGGTCACGGCCGATGAGGGCACCTCCAATATAGCCCGGGCCTCTGCGGCTTCAAAAGGTAAACGAACGACATCGGCGCCTGTTAACATGGTTTTTATACTGCCAGCAGAGTACAGCGTGCAGGCGGCCGATGAAGCAGTGGCCGACGATGAACAATCTTCGGCTAGGCTACAGTTGTCACCAGATCAAGCCATATTTGACAAGCCAGTCGACGACAACTACAGGCACTTGTGGCCATTATACATCAAGGGATTCATCAACGGGCGGCCGATGACGAAGATGCTGGTCGACAGCGGTGCAGCGGTCAATTTGATGCCATACACAACCTTCAGGAAGCTTGGAAAGGTACCTGAAGATCTAATCAAGACAAACATGGTGTTGAAGGACTTTGGTGGCAACGCGTCCGAGGCGAAGGGGGTCCTAAACGTGGAACTCACCGTGGGCAGCAAGACAATACCCACCACCTTCTTCATCTTCGACGGAAAGGGTTCCTACAGCTTGTTGTTGGGACGGGATTGGATCCACGCAAACTGTTGCGTCCCTTCAACAATGCACCAATGCCTCATGCAATGGCAAGGGGACCAGGTCGAGATCGTGCAGGCCGATCGGTCGGTACATGTGGCCAATGCCGATCTCGCAGTATGGGAGATGGAGGGAATCGACTGCTTGTCCGGACAAGTCTGCGACGCCGATTTCCTCAAAGTAACTGACTGCGACATCGAGACGATTGAAGATCAAGACAAACAGTTACTTTAGCAAAGATGTGCCGTCCGCCGTTGGGGATGAACAAGCTAGACCCTACACAGATGATGCGGTGGACAAGCTCGATGGCAAGTTGGGACAGGGTTTTACGTCGGCCGATGAACTTGAAGAGGTTGATATAGGAATATGTGATAGGCCTAGGTCGACGTACGTAAGTGCTGACCTGCCAAAGGAATACAAGAGTAATCTTATAAATCTGTTGAAAGAATTCATGGATTGTTTTGCATGGGAATATTATGAGATGCCAGGATTAAGCCGATCGATTGTAGAACATCGGCTACCAATCAAACCAGGCTATCGGCCGTTTAAACAAGCTCCTAGAAGATTTAAGGCCAATATGCATGAAGCTATCAAGGCAGAGATCACACGACTTTATGATGCCAACTTCATCAGACCTTGCTGATACGCAGAATGGGTCTCCAACATAGTTCCAGTAATGAAGAAAAACAGCAAGCTTAGGGTATGTATTGACTTCAGAGACTTGAACAGAGCAACACCGAAAGACGAGTACCCTATGCCTCTGGCTGATTTGCTTATCGATGCCACGTCTGGGCACAAGGTTATCAGCTTCATGGATGGGAACGCAGGCTACAACCAAATTTTCATGGCCGAAGAAGATGTTCACAAAACAGCCTTCCGATGCCCAGGGGCAATCGGCCTATATGAATGGGTTGTCATGACATTCGGGTTGAAGAATGCTGGAGCTACGTATCAGAGGGCTATGAATTATATTTTTCATGATCTTATCGGCTCTTTGATTGAAGTTTATATTGATGATGTCGTCGTGAAGTCAAGAGAATATGATATGCACCTGGCCGATTTACGCAAGGTACTCGAAAGAGCGAGGAAGTATGGTTTGAAAATGAACCCTAACAAGTGTGCCTTTGGCATATCGGCCGGTCAGTTTCTGGGTTTCTTGGTCCACGAAAGAGGAATCGAGATTACACAGAAGAATATCGATGCTATAAAGAAAATCAAACCTCCGACGAACAAGACCAAGTTACAATCTCTGCTTGGCAAGATCAATTTTGTTCGGCGCTTTATATCGAACCTGTCAGGAAGAATAGAGCTGTTCACTCCGTTATTGAAGATAAAAGAAGATGAAGAGTTCATATGGGTTGATAAGCAGCAGAAGGCGCTGGACGATATCAAGGAGTACTTAACCTCTCCGCCAGTTCTAATCCCTCCACAGAAAGGGGTTCCGTTCAGACTGTACCTATCGGCCGATGAGAAATCCATCGGCTCAGTCTTGGTTCAAGATATAGATGGTAAGGAAAGAGTTATTTTTTATCTCAGTAGGAGGATGTTAGACGCTGAGACAAGGTACACGCCGGTGGAGAAATTATGTTTGTGTTTATATTTTTCATGTACTAAGTTGAGGCATTATTTACTTTCCAATGAGTGCATTGTGGTAAGTAAGGCCAATGTGATGAAATACATGTTATCGGCCCCTGTGTTAAAAGGAAGAATTGGGAAGTGGATTTTCTCCTTAATAGAGTTTGATCTCAGGTATGAATCGGCCAAAGCAGTCAAAGGGCAAGCCCTGGCCGATTTCATTGTTCAACACAGAGATGAGTCAGTTGCATATGCAGATATTGTGCCATGGACATTGTATTTTGATGGATCCGTCTGCAGACATGGATGCGGTATCGGCCTAGTTATCATATCCCCTCAGGGGGCAAGCTTTGAGTTTGCTTTTACTATCAAGTCTTATTATACTAACAATCAAGTAGAGTATGAAGCAGTGCTTAAAGGCTTGCAGTTATTACGAGAAGTCGAGGCCGATTTCGTAGAGATCATTGGTGATTCACAATTGGTAATTAATCAACTTTCTAGGGCGTATGAATGCAAGAATGATATTCTCAGAGTCTACAACGAGGAGTGCAAGGAGTTACTACAAGTTTTTAAGATGGTGACGATGAGGCATATACCCAGGAAGCAGAACTTCGAGGCCAATGATTTAGCTCAGGGGGCATCAGGATACAGGCCGATGGCTAAAGACGTTCAGATTCAGATCGCTCTCGTGCATGCCGATGATTGGAGGTTTGATATCATCGAGTATTTGAGACATCCTTCTCAATCGGCGTCACGAAGAATGAAGTATAAAGTTTTACATTATGTCTTGCTGGACGATGACTTGTATTATCGGACGATTGATGGTGTCTTACTCAAGTGCCTAGGCCCCGAGGAGGCCAAAACTATTATGAGTGAAGTACATGAAGGGATTTGTGGAACCCATCAATCGGCCCATAAAATGAGATGGCTATTGAAGCGCGTCGGATATTTTTGGCCAACCATGCTAGAGGATTGTTTCAAGTATTATAAAGGATGTCAGGATTGTCAGAAGTTTGGAGCAATTCAAAGAGCACCGGCATCGGCTATGCATCCAATCATAAAGCCGTGGCCATTTCATGGATGGGGAATAGATATGATCGGCCAGATTAACCCGCCATCGAGCAAGGGACACAAATATATCTTGGTAGCTACAGATTACTTCACGAAGTGGGTTGAGGCCGTCCCCCTTAAGAAGGTTGATTCCAAAGATGCAATTCAGTTTGTCAAGGAATATATTATATATCGGTTTGGGTTACCTCAAACAATAACCACCGATCAGGGATCAATCTTCATATCCGATGAGTTCGTCCAGTTTGCCGACAGCATGGGCATTAAATTATTAAATTCTTCTCCTTACTACGCGCAAGCTAATGGGCAGGCAGAGGCTTCTAATAAGACTTTAATCAAGCTAATCAAGAGGAAAATCGACGAACAGCCGAGGCAATGGCACGCGACGCTGGCCGATTCCCTTTGGGCGTATCGGATGGCTTGCCATGGTGCGATTCAAGTGCCTCCGTATCAGTTGGTTTATGGACATGGAGCTGTGCTGCCATGGGAAACCAACTTCGGCTCAAGAAGGATTGCTTTGCAAGACGACTTGACAGTCGATGAGTACCATAATCTTATGGTCGATGAGTTAGATGACATGGCGCATGTCCGATTACGGGCATTAGAAAAGATTAAACGTGATAAAGACAGAGTGGCTCGTCATTATAACAAAAAGGTTGTTGCCAAGTCATTTGAGGAAGGGGATCTTGTATGGAAGCTAATAATGCCGATTGGTTCCAGAGATAATAAATTCGGCAAGTGGTCACCTAATTGGGAAGGTCCTTTTCAGATTCATCGATGTGTCCCTCACAATGCTTATTTGCTTAAGGGGCTAGATGGTGAGATTTATGGACGAGCTCTTAATAGCAAGTACTTGAAGAAATATTATCCTAGCATCTGGATTGATTCATGATCGGCCCCTCAGCCGATTTATGATAACAGCCGATGTGTTATGCATCGTCTCTAGATGGCCGATATATACTATCGTCCTTAGTTCAAATTTTACAACATGAGCCCTCATCTTCTAAAATTTGGGGGGGCATATATATATATGAATTTTTGCAGAATTTTTGCAGAATTTTTTGGAATTTCAAGGAATTTTTCAGACTTGGCCTTTTTCAGATTGAGATCGACTTCGGCTGCTTGGCCGATGAGATTGATTATAATAAGGGGATATCCGTTTGTAAGATGGACTTCACAAAAAAAATTTTAAGATGGAATGCCATTTAGACCAAATTCGGCTGCTTAGCCGATGAGATTTGTGTTTATACAGTATAAAGACAAAATATGTTGCATCACCCGATGAAATCAGCAATAGCTGTGATGGCTCTACGACGAATCTGCTCGATATCTTCTATGACTTGGGCGTCATCGGCCGTCGACCCTAGGATTGGCTTCAATGATTTGCTCAGGGTCGCAAGGTACTTGGCCGATGCCTTTAACTTTGCCGTTTGGTCTTCTATAGCCTTGGGTGATGCAGCTATCCCGGCCTGGACTTCTTGGATTTCCTTGTGAGTTGCTTCTAGCTTGGAGATGAGGTCTACTTCGAGGCGTTGGAGTTCTTCAAGTCTGTTCTTCAAGACAATCGGTTCCACAGCTAGCTCATCCAATCTGGTCTTGTCAGAATTGACTTGAGCCTTGCTAGCGGATAAGGCCGATTCCAGGCTTTCGCGTTCCCGCCTCTCCGCAATCCTTTCTTTAGCTTTCTGAAGCTTGAAGCGGTATTGTTCCAAGAAGATGGCCGGTGTTAGGGTCTCCATCAGATCTTCGGGCAGTTGGTCTTGAATTTCTTGTACCCTGACTCTGATGGAAGTACAATCCTCCACCAAAAACTCTAGTGAGGATTCCAGCCGATTGGCAATGTCGGCTAGCTGGTTCTTTAGCTCGTCGGAGATTGATGTCTTGGCTATGGCAGGAGGCTCCTTGTCCTCGTCATCCAGGAATTGGCCGATGTCAAAAGAGAACATATCGGCTAGGTTCTGTAAATATCAATACAGATCAAGGTTAACCTAGTCAAGCAAGAATCAGCAAAGAGGATCAAGGTAATCGTGGTTACCTGTGTTGGAGCATCGGTGGTGCTTGCATCAGCTTCCTTTTGCTGTGTGGAAGCAGTAGGCGAGGGAGTTGGCCGATGTAGTGCAGGTGATGGAGCCCTTGGCTGGGGAAAAGCGAGAAATTGATGAACAGATCTATGATAGAAAGACAATATAAAATCAACTCTTACCGAAGCAATCGGAGAGGGTGGTGGAGAAGGAGAAGGAGTCCTCAATCGGGCTTTGGCCTGTTGACGCCTTTGTAGGGTTGCCTTCTTGGTTCTTAGAGGGGCCGATTGAGTTCTCTCCTTGAGTATAGATGACGCAGCAGCCTGAAAAGGAGATCACATTATAGCATACCAATAAGAAGGGGATCGCATGAAGTCCAGTAAAAGAAATATGTTAACCTTGCGGACTACATGTCTAGTCTTCCTTGGTGGGGCTGCACCGGCTTGGTCATCGGCCGATGGGATTGTGGTGTTCTTGGCCGATGGTTTCTTGACGGTCTCAGCCGACGAATCTTCTTCTTCAGACACATCGGCGGCTGCTGCATTGATCTCTTCCTCCATCACTTGTTCATCAAGGAATTCTTCCATGGGGGGGTCCAACTCTTCGAGATCGGCTTGATCGTCAGTTTTGGCCTTCTTGCTGGATTTTTGGGATTTGCCCTTGGCTGGTGCTTTCCTCTTGGGATTTTCTTTAATCATCGGCCCTTGAAGTAGCGTTGAAACCTTTGGGGCAGTAAGGCCGATGATGGATTCCAGGATAGTTGATCCTGATGGAGCTATGGCTGAGCATAAAAGATTTTCCGTCCACTGTTGCTCACGGATGGTATCGGCCCGTCTGGGACTTGAGGGCTGATACCCTGGATAAGCTCTGTCACATAAAATCTGGCCGATTGGTGGAAAATATGAGCGGCCCATTCTTGCCACCATGACTGGAAGTTGATATGAACGAAGGCGCTCAAATGCAATCGGTCGCAGTCGCCAAGATTTGGGAGTTTGATTTCTAGTGCTTTGCTCATGACCAGCGCCGATAGGACTGTGCCTCTGCTCTCTAGGAGTCTATGAAGATACAAATTGATGGGGAGTTGTCCAAGCCCGCACTGTCTAGCAGCTACCATTGGATTGTAAAACTCGTAAGACAGGCTGGTGTTTCTTCCTTGAAATATGCCTACTGGGAGCAGGCATGGGGTGAGGCCGATCATGAATAGTTCCCTTGACTCCATGTCATCATTTACCAAGCTCAATTGAAGATCGTCGGGGAGTTCAAAATCTCGGTCCGAGGTGTAGATGAACATGTCTATCCTAACTGATGGAGGGCCAGTGTAGAATCGGATGAACCTTGTAGACATGTCTTCGGCCGATTGGTCTGCTCCTGGATAAACGGAGGCTGCTTCCCCATAGGACATGCATCTTCTGGTCCTGGGATCTTCGTGATCGGCATATTTTGACGGAAAGCAAGAGTCCGACAGTGGTGGCCGATCAACTATGGTGTTGGTGTGGATGGTGAGCCAAAGCTGAATAAACCACCATGGTCCTCCATGAGCCACAGTTTGCTTCAACATTAAGTCATGAGTGGAGGTATGGAGTAGCCGATAGACAGCTCCCAAGAGATATTGGCCAAGAGGGATTTGCTTCTTGTCGGCCAAAGCTTGAGCCAAGTGTTGACAATTTGTAGTAGGGCCACAGGTCGATCCGCAGAAGACGAATCTTTCCAACCACAGTGTCAAGAAAGCCACATGTTCTCTTTCCGAGACTGATCCTTGTTCCATGTGTTTAGAGATATATCCGGACCAGCCTCCAATCTTCTTGGTTTTCAATTTGTGACTGCTGTTCACCAGGAGGCTGAAGGGATTGATTTCGGAGTCAATGTCCAATCCTGTTAGTATCTTGACGTCAATCAAAGTTGGGGTCATCGGACCTTGTTTGAACAGGAAGGCATTTAAGGTACTAGACCAGAAGTAACTGGCGGCCGACATGAGTGGCTCGTTTTTCTTGGTATCGGCCAGGGATAAAGTAATGCATTGGCCGATTCCTATTACGTCCCAATTGATTTGTTTGGCTGCAGCGATTCTCTTATGCCAGGTTCTATATCCGTTAAGCTTCGATGGCCAGGATCTGAAGGTATGTTTCCATGAAGAAACATTGGGCTTTGCTTGCCTAAAGGGGATTCTGTCTGTTTCAGCATTAATCAGCCAAGTTGGGTCGCAGTCGCCCATGGGGCCTAGCAAGAAGCGATGTGATTTGTCGTCGGTGGGGATCAGGATTTGGTTTTTGAAGACCTAGGTCATAAGAACGACGATGAAAATATAAGACCCGGGAGGCAAAATTTTGAATCCCTAGTTTGAAGAAATCGGCGGAAAAGTGAGAATGTGGATTTAGAAGGGATTGACTTACCACAGGGACCTCGGAGGCGTAGAACGGAGCGGAGGCCATTGTTGTCGTCGAAAGGGGTCGTTGTTGAGGGGTTCGATGTCGACGGGACGCCGAGGGGTCGCCGGAGTTGAGGAACACGAAGAGATTGTCGAATCGGCGGCGGAGGGATGTGAATCTGGATTTGTGCGATTTTCAGCCAAGCTCTAGTAAGGAAGTCGATGGGTTCCTCGAAGCTAATTCCGCCACATTATATAATGAAGCGGAATTGGGGGGGCATGTGTTCACGACGGATTTTGGTAATCGACTTGGAAGTGAAAGAGGAAACTGAAGCAGAGAAGAAGGATTGAGTTGGAGTTGGACCAGGCTTCGTATCGGACCCGGTAACCTTATCGGACTGGGGAGGTGCTGCCAGAAAGAGTGTATCGGCCGATACGGATTCGATGTGATTGTTGGCCGATACGGGTTGTAAGTTGACAGAGTCAGCGTGGGCTTGGTCTGGGCTCGAGATAAGCTTCAAGGAAGTTGCCAAATAGAGATAAAGCTCGGTTTTAGGCAATTGTATCTTGTAAATCAAGTAGGTTTAGATCTAATCTGTGGCAAGAGTCTGCCGTAAAGACTTGTTGTTTGTTAGAGATAAGATCGTGTCCTACAAGGACCCTGTTGTAATCTCGGGTATAAATATCCCGGTAGTTGGTACATAGAAACTCTCTCACAATCCAATACAAAAAACCAGTTCAATCTACTTCGGCGCATCGCCAACCCTCGCAAGAGGTTGACCTTCACGAGTTCTTGCCTTCCCGGAGCAAAGGTAAGAACTCGTTCCCGACTATCGGCATCGTCGGGGCTAGCGTGTCGCTTTAGGCACGTTAAGCCTCGATGATGTGATCGTCGTCTATCATGTTTTGAGTAATCTTGACAGGCGTCTTAATTATGCTTCGTCGGCGGTCTATTCGTTTTAGGGTTTATTGCCGACGACGGTTTAATTATTATGCTTGGTTAGATTGTTCAATGCATCTACCATCCCCAAAAGCAATCGATGGCTTGATTTTCTTTGTGTTAAGTTTCGATTCACACTTTGAGTTGCTATCGACCTTAGTCCTGTTTTGAGATCTAACACAAAGCCTGCTTTCAGTTGTAATTAAGGATATAACTGGGGTTTTAGCCAGTTTTATCTGATACACGTGTTTATTATAATGTTTTCATGTGTATCTGTCATCTACATAAACGGATTGATTAATAGAAATGCATCTGTCATGGATAATTCTCTAGGGTTTATCTGTGATTGATATGTTTATATTGGTTGATAGGTTCATGTAGATTTGCGCTAGAGTATTAGCTAGTGTAGTTATCTTTATTGTTCTTATTGGCCGATGCCATTAATTGGCAGCAACATGTTGGTGAAGGCCGATAAGATCTATGCTTTAATTCTGCTTTATCATGAGTAAACCGATATAGCTTTGCCCTATCGGCTGGGCTATGACAATGTGTCATCGGCCTATTGGCCGATCGGCCGTTGTTTTCTGACATGGTTTATTTGTTTCTTGTTGATTGCAGATCAAATCAACTGGCACGCTCTGCACACGACTAGGCAAGCCATTTGGACCTGCACTGGAGTAAAGCAGATCTCCCAGGCCGCTGTGGAAACGCGGAACCCGTTTGGTCGCAAGGCGGGTCGAAATTCTGCGCCAACACAAGCTGTTGAATTCTTCTCCAAATTATGCACAAGCTAATGGGCAGGCAGAAGCTTCTAATAAGACTTTAATCAAGTTGATCAAGAGAAAAATCGATGAACAACCGAGACGGTGGCATACCACGCTGGCCGATTCCCTTTGGGCGTATCGGATGGCTTGTCATGGTGCAACTCAAGTGCCGCCGTATCAGTTGGTTTATGGACATGAAGCTCTGCTGCCATGGGAGACCAACATCGGCTCAAGAAGGATTGCTTTGCAAGACGACTTGACAGCCGATGAGTACCACAATCTTATGGTTGATGAGTTAGATGATTTGGCACACGTTCATTTGCGGGCCTTGGAAAAAATAAAGCGTGATAAAGATCGAGTGGCTCGTCATTATAACAAAAAGGTTGTTCCCAAGTCATTTGAGGAAGGGGACCTTGTTTGGAAACTAATACTGCCGATCGGGTCCAGAGATAACAAGTTCGGCAAGTGGTCACCTAATTAGGAAGGTCCTTTTCAGGTTCATCGATGTGTTCCTCATAATGGTTATTTGCTAAAAGGATTGAATGGAGAAATTTATGGCAGGGCTCTTAACGGCAAATACTTAAAGAAATATTATCCGAGCGTATGGATAGACTCATAATCGGCCCTCCAGCCGATTTATGATCACAGCCGATGTACAACGCATCGTCTCTAGATGGCTGATATGCATTATCGCCCTTAGTTCAAATTTTACAACATGAGCCCTCATCTTCCAAAATTTGGGGGGCATATATATATATATATATATATATATATATATATATATATATATATATATATATATATATATATATACAAGCGCGAAATTTTTCAAGATTTTTCTTCAAGATTCTTCAAGTTTGTCAGATTGATCTAGGTTTATGGACTTCAAAAATTTTTTCAAGCTTGAACTTCTTCAGATTTATTCAGATCAAATTCGGCTGATTGGCTGATGAGATTTATGATAATCAAAGCAGGAGGTTATCTGTTTACAAGAAGGACACAACATATGTTACATCACCCTATAAAGTTTTCAATAGCTGCAATGGCCTTACGACGGATTTGGTCAATGTCTTCTATTACTTGGGCGTCATTGGCCGTCGACCCTGGGATTGGCTTCAAAGATTTGCTCAGGGTTGCAAGGTACTTGGTCGATGCCTTCAGCTTTGCCGTTTGGTCTTCTATGGCCTTGGGTGATGCAGCTATTCCGGCTTCAACTTCTTGGATTTCTTTGCGGGTGGCTTCTAGCTTCAGTGCCAAATCTGCTTCGAGGCGGCGGAGTTCTTCAAGCCTGTTGTTTAGGATAATCGGCTCAACAGCCAGCTCATCCAATCTAGTCTTATCGGAATTGACTTGAGCTTCGCTGGCAGTTAAGGCCGATTCCAAGCTTTCACGTTCCCGCCTCTCTGTAATTCTTTCTTTCGCCTTGTGGAGCTTGAATCGGTATTGTTCCAAGAAGATGGCTGGTGTCAGGTTCTCCATCAGGTCTTCAGGCAGTTGGTCTTGAATTTCTTGTACCCTGATCCTGATGGGAGTGCAATCCTCCACCAAGAATTCCAGCGATGACTCCAGCCGATTGGCGATATCGGACAACCGGTTCTTCAGTTCATCAGAGATCGACGCCTTGGTTGTGATGGGTGGCTCTTTGTCCTCGTCATCAAAGAATTGGCCGATATCAAAAGAAAACATATCGGCTAAGTTCTGTAAATATCAACATAGGGCATGGTTAGCCTAGTCAGACAAGAAATCGACAAAGGAATCAAAGTGACCTGGTTTACCTGTGATAGGGCATCGGCTGTGCTTGCATCGGCCTCTTTTTGTTGTCTTGAAACAGTGGGCGAGGGGGTTGGCCGATGTGGTGCAGGTGATGGAGCTCGTGACTGAAGGAAGGCAGGAAAAAGGTGATCAGATCTATGCTACTAGAGGAATAATATAAAGATTAACTCTTACCGAAGCAATCGGAGAGGGTGGTGGAGAAGGAGAAGGTGTCTTCAATCGGGCCTTGACTTGCTCGCACTTTTGCATGGTGGCCTTTTTGGACCTGGGCGGCGGGACCGATTGAGTTCGTTCCTTCAACAAAGACGATGCAAGAACCTGCAAGGGATTGAGGTGTAACATACCAACAGAAGGAGACTGCATAGATTCAAGAAAGGAAATGTGTTACCTTGCGGATTGCATGTCTGGTTTTTCTTGGTTGGGCGGTGTCGACATGGTCATCGGCCGGTGGGATTGCGGTGGTCTTGGCTGATGGTTCCTTAGCAGTTTCGGCTGATGGATTTTCTTCTTTAGGCAGATCGGCGGCAGCTGCATTGACCTCCTCTTCCCTTACTTGGTCATCCAGAAATTCTTCTACGGAGGGGTCTAGCTGGACAGGATCGGCCTAGTCATCAACCTTGGACTTTTTCACAGGTTTTTGAGGTTTGTCCCTTGCTGGCGCTTTCCTTTTGGTGACCTCTTTGGCTATCGACCCTTGGAGCAGTGATGAGACCTTTGGGGTAGTAAGGCCGATAGCCGATTCCAGAACAGAATTGCCCGATGGAGCCAGGACCATTGCATACGATATCTTCTGTCCACTATTGCTCACGGATGGGATCGGGCCGTCAGGGACTTGAGGGCTGATGTCCTGGATAAGCTCTGTTAGATGAAATCTGGCCGATTGGTGAAAGATATGTGCAGCCCATTCTTGCCACCATGCTTGGAAGCTGATGTGGATGAAGGCGCTTAGATGCAATCGGTCACAGTCACCTAGGTTTGGGATTTCAATCTCCAGTGCTTTACTCATGATCAGCGCTGATGAGACCGTGCCCCTGCTCTCTAGGAGTTTATGGAAGTATAAGTTGATGGGGAGTTGTCCAAGCCCGCACTGTCTAGCAGCCACCATGGGATTGTAGAATTCATAGGAAAGGCTGGTGCTTCTTCCTTGGAATATGCCTACTGGGAGCAGGCATGGGGTGATGCCGATCATAAATGATTCTCGTGACTTCATGTCATCATTCACCAGGTCCAAGTGGAGATCGTTAGGGAGTTCAAAATCCTGGTCTAAGGTGTAGATGAACATGTCCATCTTAATTGATGGGGGGCCGGTGTAGAATCGGATGAACCATGTGGACATGTCTTCGGCCGATTGATCTGCTCCAGGATAGACAGAGGCCGCTTCTCCAAAAGACATTCACCTTCTGGTTCTGGGATCTTCGTGATCGGCGTACTTCGATGGGAAGTAGGAGTCCGATAATGGAGGCCGATCAACTATGGTGTTGGTATGGATAGTTAACCAAAGTTGGATAAACCACCATGGTCCTCCATGCGCCACAGTTTGCTTCAGCATCAGATCTTGAGTGGCAGTATGAAGTAGCCGATAGATAGCTCCCAGGAGATATCGGCCAAGGGGGATTTGTTTCTTATCAGCCAGAGCTTGAGCCAAGTGTTGGCAATTTAGAGTGGGGCCGCAGGTTGATCCACAGAAGACAAATCTTTCCAACCATAGCGTCAGGAAGGCCACGTGTTCCCTCTCTGAGACTGATCCTTGTTCCATATTCTTAGAAATATACCCAGACCAACCTCCAATCTTCTTGGTTTTCAACTTATGGCTGCTGTTTGTTAGGAGGTTGAAGGGATTGATCTCAGATTGGATATCTAGTCCTGTCAGCATCTTGATGTCAATTAATGTTGGGGTCATCGGACCTTGCCGGAATAGGAAAGCGTTCAAGGTGCTAGACCAGAAATAGGTGGCCGCTGACATGAGTGGTTCATTCTTTTTGGTATCGGCCAAGGACAGAGTGATGCATTGGCCGATTCCTATTTCATCCCAGTGAACCTGCTTGGTTGTAGCAATCCTCTTGTGCCAGGTTCTGTAGCCATTGAGCTTTGATGGCCAGGATCTGAAGGTGTGTTTCCAAGAAGAAACATTGGGCTTGGCTTGTTTAAAAGGAACTCTGTTTGTCTCTGCATTTATCAGCCAGGTTGGGTCACAGTTGCCCATGGGGCCTAGAAGGAACCGGTGGGATTTGTCGTTGGTAGGGATTAAGATTTGATTTTTGAAGACCTACGACATATGAACAGTGATATAAGGTAATGACCCGGGGGGCAAAGGCAGAAACACTAGTTTGAAGAAATCGGCGAGAAAATGAAAATGTGGATTCAGAAAGGACTGACTCACCACGGGGATCTCGGAAGCGTAGAACGGAGCGGAAACCATTGGTGTTGTCGAAGAGGTCGCTGTTGAAGGGGTTGATGCTGATGGGACGCCAAGGTGTCGCCGGAGTCGCGAGGCGCAAGAGGCTGAACGAGGAATTGCGCAAGGAAATCGACGGCGAGAAGTTATGAGCCTGGATTTGCGCAGTTTTCAGACAAACCCTAGCAAAGAAGTCGATGGGTTCCTCGGAGCTAATTCCGCCACATTATATAATGAAGCGGAATTGGGGGGCATGTGTTAACAGCAGATTTTTGTAATCTACTCGTAGAAGAAAGAGAAAACCGAAGTAGAGAAGGAGGACCAAGTTGGAGTCGGACCAAGCATCGTAACGGACTTGGTGAACGTATCGGACTGGAAGGGACACTTGCAGTAAAGGTGTATCGGCCGATACGGATTCAATGTGGTCATCGGCCGATAGAGGCAGGAAGTTGACAGAGTCAGCGTGGGCTTGGTTTGGGCTCAAGATAAGCTTCAAGGAAGTTGCCAAATAGAGATAAGGCTCGGTTTTAGGCAATTGTATCTTGTAAATCAAGTAGGTTTAGATCTAATCTTTGGCAAGAGTCTGCCGCAAAGACTTGTTTGTTAGTTAGAGATAAGATCGTGTCCTACAAGGACCATGTTGTAATCTCGGGTATAAATATCTGTGAAACTGTCTCTCTAGATCTATCCATCCTCTGATGGAATTGCAGGGTAAAGAGGAAAACCACGTAAATGCTGACCCTGACAAAGACAGAGGGAAAAATCTCACTCTCAACGCCTCTATGGCCGATGCCTCCCCGCACTGTGCTAGGAATCGGCTTACATGCTCGTATGTAGAGACGTTATCTTGCCCCAAAAATTTGGAGAAGTCTGGGATCTTGTATCGGCTCGGCAGTGGCACTCTGTCGAACTCCTCGGGGTACGGGTGCCGATACACTGTAGAACTCTCCTTGGGCTTCAAGCCGAATTGATCTCGCATCACCTCGGCTATCATGTCGGCCCTGTATCCTGCGGGCTGGTGTGGAAGCTCCTGGTGGTAAGACTGCTGCAGGCCCTCTGGCCGATATTGCCTGGGGGAGTACGGTTGGAAGTGATGATTTAAGTTCTGTGCATCGTACTGCCCTGCGGTATACTGCTGGTAGCCTTGCGGCGCATTGTAAGAAGCTGGTTGCGGAGCGTTACTAGGCATGGGGAATTGAGGTTGTCCGGCCGATGGCGGGTTGACTGGGACTTGCTGCATCGGCTCGACCACCGGTTGTTTCCCCTTCGTCCACTGTACAAATTGTTCCTCCGTGATGTGCTGGGGGCTTCCTCCCGCTTGCCTAGTTAGGACCAGCGACATGGTTGATGCTGGTTGGGCCGATGGAGGTGGGATTGGCACCGTCGGCTGTGGAGCCATGCTCAGATCAGTCCTCAAAGTCCGATAAGCAGGGAACATGTTTTCTGGCAAGAAAATCGGCCCTTGAGGCTTGTACTGATGAATGAAACCATCTAAGATTGATTTGACCGTATTGGTCAATGTGTTTACCAGGATCCCCGACTGGTTGACTAGCGCATAATGAACTGCGGAGTCGATGCGGTCTTGCAACGTCGGCGCGGCATTTTCTTCGGTCTTGACAGTGTGGTCGTATGCTGCCGCCGACGTGCTGGCTCCGTCTCCAGGGCTCGGCATCACCACCTTAGATTTCTGAATGAGGGTGCCTTGCCGAGTCCTAGAGTACGTCTGCAGGTACATATTTTGAAATTGCTCGACCAGCTTGTCCATCTCAGCTTTTTGCTCTTCGTTGAGCTTGTCGAGGGTGACAGAGACGACGTTCTCCTCGGAGATCTCACTCTGCGTAGAATTTAGACCCGCCTCGCAACCAAACGGGTTCCACGTTTCCACAGCGGCCTGGGAGATCTGCTTAGCTCCAGTGCAGGTCCAAAGGCTTGCCTAGGTGCGTGTAGGGCGTGCCAGTTGATTTTATCTGCAATCAACAAGATAAACAAGCAAACCATGTAAGTAAACAATGACCGATCGGCCAATAGGCCGATGTCGCATTGTCATGACCTAGCCGATAGGGCAAAGCTATATCGGCTCACTTGTAACTGTAATAAAATAAGATCAGAATATAGATCTAATCTCATCGGCCTTCATCAACATGCTAATGTCAATTAGCAGCATCGGCCGATGAAGGATAAAAGAGATAAATGCACTAGCTAATACTCTAATGCAAACTTGTATGAACCAATCAACTTATATAAACATATCGATCACAGGCAAACCCTAAAGAGTAACCCATAACAAACACATTTATATTTGTCAATCTAATCATACAAGTGGCAAATACATATAAAAACATTATGGTGATTACATGTATTAGATAAGACCGGCTGAAACCCCGGCGCTATCCTTAATTATGATCAAAAATAGGCTTTGGGTTAGATCTTAAAACATGACTAAGGTCGATGGCAACTCGAAGTGTGAATTGAGATTTAACACAAAGAAAATCAAGTCGTCGATTGTTTTTGGGGATGGTAGATGCATTGAAAGATTTAATTAAGCATAATAATTAAACTACCGTCGGCAATAAACCCTAAAACGAGTAGATCGCTGGCAAAGCATAATTAATACACTTACGAAAATCATCCAAAGCATGATAAACGATGATCACATCATCGAGGCTTAACGTGCCTAAAGTGACACGCTAGCCCCGACGATGTAGATCGTCGGGCATGAGTTCTTACCTCTGCTCTGGGGAAGCAAGAACTCATCGAGATTAACCTCTTGCGAGGGTTGGCGATGCGCTGAAAGTAGATTGATTTGTGTATTGTATTGTGAGAGAGCTTCTATGTACAAACTACCGGGATATTTATACCCGAGATTACAACATTGTCCAGATAGGACACGATCTTATCTACAACTTAACAAATAAGTCTTTACGGCAGACTCTTGCCATAGATTAGATCTAAACCTACTTGATTTACAAGATACAATTGCCTAAAACCGAGCCTTATCTCTATTTGGCAACCTCCTTGAAGCTTATCCTGAGCCCACACCAAGCCCATGCTAACTCTGCCAACTTCCTGGCTCTATCAGCCGATGGCCATATTGAATCCGTATCGGCCAGTACACCTTTTCTGCTAAAGCCTCTTTCAGTCCGATACGCTTATCGAGTCCGATACAAGACTTGGTCCGACTCCAACTTGGCCCTTCTTCTCTGCGTCGGTTTTCTCTTTCCTCTCTGAATAGATTGCGATAAGCGTCGACAGTATAGCCTGTCAACAGTGGCGCGCCAGATAGGAGGCTTGGTGCTTCAAGGTTACAACGAGATGAGTTCAAGAGTAGGATTCTCTGACGAGGGCTTCTACGACCAACCTAGCCTGAGAGATCCAACCTAGTCAGCCTTCACCATGGTCCAAGTTGGTTCCATCGTCTTCCCAATCTTTGCAGCCGTACCGATCTGGCCCCTCTTAGCTCATGCCAAGAGTGAGGCCATGATGACGGCACAAGCATCTCTTTCAACGGCTGCCTCTCCGGTTCGTTCTGAGAATGAGGCGTCGGAATCTCGATTCATCGACAGAAAGCCTAAAGTAGCCCGATCTTTGGCTTTGGGCAGCAAGTGTGTGCTGACAAGGAAGTCTGCCGACAAAGATATTGCATGGTGTCCAATCCACAAGACTTCTAATCATCCGTTGGTTGGATGTCGTGTCAGAATCCAAGCGAAAGCTGAACTCGACACTTGCGAGGAGCGAGGGATTCAGCGTGTTTCTCCATACAAGGTGTGTTGCCCAATCCACAAGACCAATAGTCACCCCCTGACTAGTTGCAAGATGTTCTTGAAGCTTGCGGAACCAATTACCCGAGTTCCAGGTTGCCCGATCCACGCTCGTAGAGATCGATCTCATACGACGTTTGTGGACGACGACCTTTCAAATCGCATGGTGGGCTTCATCGGAATCGATCTCGACGAACCATTTGCTCTTCATAGCTTGGATGATGTGGAATCCTCCGATTCAAGCTCTCTGTGTGATGTAAACATGGTCGACATCGAGGTCGAGGACAGAGGTGCGGATTACCGGACACCACGGGGTTCTACAGAGGAGGGCGAGTTCGTTCAATCTCGAGACGCAACCCCTTCTCAATCAGAACCTATCCGTACTCCCGCCGAGCACTTTACCATCGTCAGTAACCTACTTCGACAACCTCCTTTCGATCTAGTAACCCACCCAGAAGCGAACGCGTGGTTAAAGCGAATGGAGTCCACTATCACCAATCTCAACTTTGCTTTTACTATGGCGGCCGGTCCGCCACCTCTAGATGTTCCCTCTTAGGTCGACGAGGTTGCTGAGAATGTTGGCATGGCTAACGCTCCTCGAAACGATGAACCTCGCATACCCGTGAATGTCTCGCCACAACGACGAGCTCAACAGGCGTCTCCCCTACAAGATACTCGCGATCTCCGTGAATAACTAAACAGTTGAAGGTGACAACAAAATGAACAGCATGATGACGGACGCCGACAACCACAAGATCATCAGCATAGGGGCAATCGTCAAGATGACAACCGAGATCACAACCAAGCTCGCAGTCGCCAGGATATTCCAGCATGCCGAGGTGACAACGAACGAGCTTCACACCATCAACATGATGAAGACGACGACTCCCAATCTCTGCCCCCAAGACATGGCCGAAGTCACGATCGCCGACTTCGCGACCGCACACTAGACTACGGTGACCCTTCGTCATCCTCTTTGTCATCTTCTATGGGCGATTCACGCGGCCGCCGTGGTTGCCAACCACCTTTCCTACCTAGAGGCAGATGTAGAGCCTTTAAGCCTTCCCTTCGAGAAGTAAATTGGCCCCCAAAATTTCGTCCCATATCAACAAATTAATACGATGGGAGAACATATCCAGAGGAGTTCTTACACGTCTACTCTACCGTTCTATATGTCATCGGCGCAAATGACAATGCGCTCGCAAATTATTTGCCAGCAGCGTTGAAAGGATTTGCTCAGTCATGGCTTATTCATCTTCCCTGAAATTCGATATCTTCCTAGGCGGATCTCTGGATGCAATTCGTAGCGAACTTTCAAGGAACCTACAAGAGACACGCGGTCGAGAACGATCTACAAGCCCTCACACAGAAGCCCGATGAAACCCTCCAATACTTTATTCGATGCTTTAACAAGTGTCGCAACACAATCCCTGAGATCACCGACGCATCTGTGATATGGACCTTCAAATCTGGCGTCCGAGATCACTACACGATTCAAGAACTAGCGACAAGGCAACTGTCGTTCACCATGAAGCTATTCGAAATCATCCGAAGGAACTGCGGGAAGGGAAAGTGGTGGAAGAGAAACAACCAGCTAAAAAAGAGAACCCGGAACCAAGTCATGAACCCAGTCGCAAGAAAGGAGGAAAGAGAAAGGCACAATCAGAGTTTCTTGTCGTAGAACAAGATAAACACGCTCCCCAACGACCTCCTCCTCAAGACGACGGCCCAGTAAAACAATGGTGTCCGGTGCACAAGACCAATGCCCACACTTTCGAGAAGTGTAACGTATTCCAAAAGGCCATGGCTAGGAAGATAGCCCAAGATAAGAGAAAAAGGGTTCGCGTGGTAAAGAAGGATGATCATAACGATGACGAACCCGACTTCCCCGACTTCATTGATTTCGGCCAATACGTGGCCCACATCTTCGGTGACTCAACCTCTTGTTTTTCGAAAAGGGAATACAAGAAGGTAGAACGCGAGGTGTGCTCCACAACATGAGGGACGATGTCTAAAATGAAATGGTCAGATCAGAAAATATCGAGTTCTCTGACGACAGCCCCTAGACGATATTCGATAGGAGTCGAACCTACTATTTGGAACGTTAAATTTGCCCGAGTTCTTATCGATGGCGACATCTCCATCAATCTCCTTTTTGCCAGCACGCTCGACGCGATGGGGATCCCGAGAAGCGAGCTCATCCCCTCATAGCAGCCCTTCCACAGTAATATCCCAGAGTCATCGTCAAGGCCTCTAGGAAAGATCACGTTGTCGGTAACATTTGGTAAAGCTGATAACTTCCGAACAGAGCAGATCACATTTGACGTAGCCGAGTTCAACACCACCTACAACGGTATTCTCAGAAGGACAACACTCACCAATTTCATGGCATTGTCGCACTACGCCTGTCAACTGATCAAGATACCAGGACACAAAGGGATAATCATGATACCGAGGAACACAAAGATGGTCGTGTAGTGTGACATGATCGAGCAAGCTCCCACCACGCCTGCCTCAACTGAACCTCCTTGGAAAGTGACCAAACCCAATGCGGCACCCAAACCAGATGGGGCTATAAACATAATCCCGCTGTCCAGTAGTACCCCCGACAAGACAGTCAAGATCGAGGCCGAGCTCAACAACAAATACTAACTCGAGTTCATCACCTTCCTCCACAGAGGTGTTCTCTTGGCAACCGTCCGACATGCCCGGGGTCCCCAGGGAGGTGATTGAGCACAAACTAATGATTCATCCCGACGCAAAACCCATCAAGCAAAAATTGCGTCGTTTCGCTCTAGAACGCAAAGAGGCTATACGAGAAGAACTCGACAAACTTGTCAAAGCCGGTTTCATCAGAGAAGTTCTTCATCCGGAGTGGCTCGTAAATCCAGTCATGGTGTGCAAGGCCAATGACAAGTGGAGGATGTGCGTAGACTTCACCGATCTCAACAAGGCGTGCCCGAAAACTACTTCCCCCTTCCACGCATCGACCAATTGATAGACTCTACAACTCGGATGTGAGTTGTTAAGTTTTCTCGACGCCTATTTTGGGTACCATCAAATCAGCATGGCCAAAGAGGACGAGGAGAACACAGCCTTCATCACGCCTTTCGGTGTGTTCTGCTATCTGAAGATGCCCTTCGGCCTAATCAGCATCGAGTCCACGTACCAGCGCGAGATTCAGGGGGCTCTTCAACCTCAACTCGGCAATAACGTTGAGGCCTACGTCGATGACATCGTAGTAAAAAAAAAGACGTGAGATCGCCTCATCGATGACTTACGGGAAATGTTCAACAATCTTCGACGACACCGACTCAAGTTGAACCCAAAGAAGTGCACATTCGAAGTACCATCGGGTAAACTACTCGGCTTCCTCGTCTTGGGGCGAGGTATCGAAGCAAACCCAGACAAAATCAAGGCCATCGAGAACATGAAGTCACCGACAAGGCTCAAAGAAGTTCAAAAGCTTACAGGATGTATGACAGCCCTCAGTCAATTCGTGGCAAGGATGGAAGAACGAGGACTACCCTTCTTCAACCTTCTGAAGAAACAAGACAAGTTCAAATGGACATCTGAGGTTGAGGAGGCGTTCTCCGTACTCAAACGTTATCTTTCTCATCCACCTGTCCTCGTCACCCACCACCAAAGGAGAAACTTTTCCTCTACATTACCACAACACCGTACTCCATAAGCACCGTCATCGTTGTCAAATGCGAGAAGGTGCAGTCCGCAGTCTACTACGTTAGTGAAGTGCTGCACGATGCCAAGACTAGATGCCCTCAGATCCCGAAGCTGCTCTACGCCGTGATCATGACATCCCGAAAGTTGCACCACTACTTTCAGTCCCACAAGGTCACAGTCGTCTCCTCATTGTTAACAGCAGATTTTCGTAATCGACCCGGAGAAGGAGGAGGAAACCAAAGCAGAGACAAAGGGCTAAGTTGAAGTCGAACCAGGTCTCGTATCGGACATGGTCAGTGTATCGGACTCAATGAGACGCTGGCAGGAAGGCTGTATCGGCCGATTCGGATTTGTATGGTTATTGGCCGATAGAGGTTGGAAGTTGACAAAGCCAGCGTGGGCTTGGTTTGGGCTCAGGATAAGCTTCAAGGAAGTTGCCAAATAGAGATAAGGCTCGATTTTAGGCAATTGTAGCTTGTAAACCAAGTAGGTTTAGATCTAATCTGTGGCAAAAGTCTGCCGCAAAGACTTGTTGTTTGTTAGAGATAAGATCGTGTCCTACGTGGACCTTGTTGTAATCTCGGGTATAAATATCCTGATAGTCTGTACATAGAGACTCTCTCACAATCCAATACAAAAAACCAGTTCAATTTACTTCGGCGCATCGCCAACCCTCGCAAGAGGTTGACCTTCACGAGTTCTTGCCTTCCCGGAGCAAAGGTAAGAACTCGTTCCCGACGATCGGCATCGTCGGGGCTAGCGTGTCGCTTTAGGCACATTAAGCCTCGATGATGTGATCGTCATCTACCATGTTTTGAGTAATCTTGACAGGCGTCTTAATTATGCTTCGTCGGCGGTCTATTCGTTTTAGGGTTTATTGCCGACGACGGTTTAATTATTATGCTTGGTTAGATTGTTCAATGCATCTACCATCCCCAAAAGCAATCGACGGCTTGATTTTCTTTGTGTTAAGTTTCGATTCACACTTTGAGTTGCTATCGACCTTAGTCCTGTTTTGAGATCTAACACAAAGCTTGCTTTCGGTTGTAATTAAGGATATAACTGGGGTTTTAGCCAGTTTTATCTGATACACATGTTTATTATAATGTTTTCATGTGTATCTGTCATCTACATAAATGGATTGATTAATAGAAATGCATCTGTCATGGATAATTCTCTAGGGTTTATCTGTGATTGATATGTTTATATTGGTTGATAGGTTCATGTAGATTTGCGCTAGAGTATTAGCTAGTGTAGTTATCTTTATTGTTCTTATTGGCTGATGCCATTAATTGGCAGCAACATGTTGGTGAAGGCCGATAAGATCTATGCTTTAATTTTGCTTTATCATGAGTAAACCGATATAGCTTTGCCCTATCGGCTGGGCTATGACAATGTGTCATCGGCCTATTGGCCGATCAGCCGTTGTTTTCTGACATGGTTTATTTGTTTCTTGTTGATTGCAGATCAAATCAACTGGCACGCTCTGCACACGACTAGGCAAGCCATTTGGACCTGCACTGGAGTAAAGCAGATCTCCCAGGCCGCCGTGGAAACGCGGAACCCGTTTGGTCGCAAGGCAGGTCGAAATTTTGCGCCAACACTCGTACCCCTTGGTGAGGTTGTCAGAAACAAGAAGTCACATGACACATTGCCAAATGGGTCGTTGACCTCAGCCAATTCGATGTCCACTTTGTCCCACGAAAAGCCATCAAGTCCCAGGTACTCGCAGATTTCGTCACCAACTGGACCGCCCCCCAGCATGGCAAAGTCGACTGAACAGACAACGAGCGATGGACAATGGCCTTCGAAGGAGCTTTGAACACCCAGGGAACGGGAGCTAGATTTGTTCTAACTTCACCGATCGGAGATAAGTTTCGACACGCCATGCAACTGAACTTCCAGGCAACCAACAACACTGCCGAGTATGAAGGACTTCTCGTCGGTCTAAGAGCCGCCGTATCAGAGGGGTTCAAGTGACTAATTGTGAAAGGGGACTCAAAAATAGTCGCTAACCAAGTGCATAAGGACTACAAGTGCTCTAACTCCGAGTTGTCCAAGTATCTCGCCGAAGTCAAAAAACTAGAATGAAGGTTCGACGGATTTGAGGTACGACATGTCTGTCGTAGAGACAATGTCGATGCTAACGACCTCACCCGCCGAGCTGACCAGACGATGACATCGATAGCACCATCAATGTTGGCTTGGGGGCTACTACTCAGAACGACAAGCTCATCGCAGACATCGAGACAACTACGGATTGGCGCACGCCGCTCACCGAATTCCTCAACGCCGACAAGATGTCGGACAATGACATGGAAGTAGAGAAGCTCTCCCAACATGCCAAGACCTATTGTATGATTGGGATGATCTATACAAAAAAGCCACCAACGACGACAAACAACTACTGCTCGACATCCACAAAGAAATCTGCGGATCACACGTCGGAGCATGAACGTTGATCGGCAAGGCTTTTTAACAAGGTTTTTACTAACCATCGACTCTTCAATTTTCCTTCAACATGGTACAACAGTGCGAAGCTTGTCATTTCCACAACAAGCACACCAAGTTACTAGCTCAAACCCTCCAAACCATCTCTTTGTCCTGGCCATTTTTATGCTGAGGGCTGGACATTCTCGGACCCTTCCTAAGAGAACAAAGTGGCTACAAATTCTTATTTATGGCTATTGATAAATTCACTAAGTGGATTGAAACGGAACCAACAAGAAAAATCAGAGCCGAGCACACAATCAAGTTCATCAAAGGGATATTTTATCGATACGGACTTCCAAACCGGATATTGACAGACAATGGCTCCCAGTTCACGAGCGCCACCTTCTAGGACTACTGCTCGAAATACGGGGTCAAGATCTGCTTCCTGTCGGTGTCTCATCCTCAGAGCAACGGACAAACGGGATCGTGCTCCAAGGGATCAAAACACGTGTATACAATAGACTTTTGGCCTACGACTCACGATAGGTTGAGGAGCTCCCTTTTGTTCTATGGGCCGTCCATACCACTCCGACTGCACCAACGAAAGAGACCCTATTTTTCCTCATGTACGGGTCTGAAGCTATTGTCACACCTTAAAGTTTTCCCTTTTCCCCAGCTTTAATTCATTTAATAAATTGCCTCAACAAATAATTTGAATTAACCTAGAGCAAATCTCTAATTAATAAATGCACCTTATAAGTGGGAAATGCTTGGTGGAATTTTTTTCTTGAGTTCCCCTTGCTAAAATACATTAACAGGATTTTTAGTGCAATTTCCAGAGCAACGAAAATAATTTTAATAATTTAAAACCAATTATCAGAATTAAATTAAATCCAAATCTCTATTTTTTCCTTTTTCTTTTTCCCCTTTTCACCTTTTTTTCTCGACCGTGGGCTATTTTCGGCCCATTCCCGCCGCCGCCCTGCCCGCAACCGCTCCCGCTCCCTCGCTGGGTCGGTCGTAGGCTGTGGCCCAGCCGAACCGCCTCACTCCCTCTCTCTCCAGGTCGTCGACAGGTGGGGCCCACCTACCGGCCGACCCTGTGTCGGTTTCGGTTTCGGGTTGTTTCATTGGATATCCGTGGTTAATTCGTGTTTATGGCTCCTAGATGGATACTATGCATATGTAATATTGTTGTGTGCTAACAATGAGTCAAGTTGGAGATAGCTTGTGCTCGGATATGGTTTCTTTGTTTGATTCATGTGTAGGTAATCTTTACGTCTCGGGAGAGTATTGTCAGTGATGGATCGGGAGTCAACTTGTAGATAAGGTGATGTCCGGACGGTCAGATATCATGCGGGATACTTAGGCTAAAGATCAATGCACGTGGTTGGTGAAGATTCCATATGGCATACGATGGAGATATTGTGTGCGTATGGGATGCGGAGTCGGATTTGGAAGGAGTTCAAATTTGGTACAATTGGAATATGTCAAGTTGGTTTCTTGTACGGGAAGGTTTCCTATGTGGATTAGGACTTCTTGTATGAGTTTGGTTCGTGGCTTTAGGTTGCCTACCTCACTATAAATAGAGAGGGAGGGTGTGGCCTCTCGGTATCGTTTTTGAGAGCATTGAGTTGTGAGTTTAGTTAGGGTTTCGAGTTTAGTAGAGATTTTCGGGAGGAGTGTTGTTGTTGCACTTTGTAAACACACAGAGAAGTAATAAAGTTGTCATCTACTTTAAGAGATCTACAATTTGTGTTTGCTCGGGTTCGGCGGTCTAACCGGCAAGACAACGGTAGTCAGACCGGAGGCTTCACGGTGGTCAAACCAGCAGCTTCACGGTGGTCAGACCGGCGCTTCACAGCGGTCAGACCGGCGGGGACACGGCGGTCAGACCAGAGAAGGTGGCAAGAGGCAGACCGATCTGCATCGATTTGAGGGTAACTTTTAATTCCGCTAAAAGTTTTGGTTTTTGGGTACTACAACCATTCACCCCCCTCTAGTTGGCTTAGTTCTTGCTCTTCGATCCTACAAGCTCCATCTTTTTCCCCATCCGTCGCCCTCTCCTGTGCTCTCTACCGCCACCACGCCACTTAACCCTAGCGTCGCCGCCTTCCACCGCCTCCGGTCACCACTAGCCGCCGCACCGGATGGCAGTACGCGCGCATGCCACCGCCTTCCTGTTAGGATGGCCGACCGGTCGCTGCCACCTCACAGTCGTCCGATCCGCCTTGGGGCAGATTGGGGCCGTCCTTCAACGTGCTCACGTGGCCGCCGCATCGGCGCCACGTGTGCGCCACATGGCGCAACCGTCCTTGGCTTGGTGGATTGCGCCACCCTCCTCATGCCGCTGACGGGTGGGACCCGCCTGTCGGTGCCAGCTCCTCCCTCGCTGGCGTCAACGGCTGCCTTTAATGCGCAATAATTGGATTAAGGACTTTTCTGTTTAGTAAAACATAATGAATCTTCTAAAATTCATAACTAATTCATCCGAGCTCCATTTAAGTCCATTCAAATTGTAGTAAATTCATAAAAATGCCTAGAATCCATTAAAAATAGTTTTGTTCCCTGTTTCAGTAGACTTATAGTATGCTTTGCTTGTGTACTTTGTATGTCACATAGATTCCGGCAGTTCCAACGATCCCATTTATTTCGAAGTTGTTGCAAAGATCCCAGCAGCACTAGAGCAAGGCAAGTCATGCGTTCCTCATTGAGCATGTAGTTCGTATTTTGCAAATATCTTGCTTTCTATTTAAATTATGCATTATTTTATAATGTCGTGTGGGATGGTGCCTTTTGTACTCAGCCGTAACTTGTTCACTCTGTGTCATTGATAACTTGGGATATAACATGAGTAGATGTTGGTTTAGGAGACGCTTAGCCGTGCTTAGATCAACTAGCTCACTTTGGGGTATCTCACTAATATCTTAGACCTTGGTTAATTATGATGATTATGGACATGTACCACCGTGGTATTAATTCAACTAAAATATGCTTAATGGTGGGCCGTGGGTGCATGGTTTTGATAGACGCGCCCATGGCATTTAAGGACCGGTTCGCAGGAAACCCTAAAAGAATTACCATGCGTACCACAAGCCAGCGTGGGCAACGGTTGGGCTTGTAGTATAGCTCGACCCTTTTCTAGGCACCGAGGTTAGGGTGGGCGTGATGGAGTTGGGTCGGCCCCGGTTTTAAGGGTTGATCGGCTGTCGGATTCACCGTAGTGCACAGGGGGCTACCTACCTTGGTTTTAGGGGTAGGGGCGAAACCTCAGCGTGGTGTGGATGGTTAGGGGAGGGATATGCGAAGGGTCCTGTCACAGTTCCTTTTCGGTATGTCGTGGTGGCATGTCGATGCATGGAGACGTGTTGTAGGGCTGTTTCTTGTGGGTACAGATGTACACCTCTGATCAGAGTAAAACTATTCGAATAGTCGTGCCCACGGTTACGAGCGATCAACCAGATTCACCGTGATTAGTCTCAACATTAATAATTTGACCTAATGGGACTGGTGTAGTTAAGGTGGTTGGTTGGGCCTGTCACTATGTGGTGTAGTGTTGGACAGTGATGGTTAATAGTTTAATTATATTCTATAGTTTTACTACTTTCAACTACTGCATTTAAGTGTCTGCTTTATGCAAAAGAACCCCTAGCCTCTCTTGGAATCACTTGCATCATACCTCCTCTTGGTATGACTTGTTGAGTACAGTGGGTAGTACTCAGTCTTACTCTGTCTCTCCCACACCAGAGTTCGAGTACTTATCGGATGGTGGTTACCCGAAGGAGTAGGCTTCGTTGCTGCCATCAAGGATGCTTGTGGAGTGGAGTCGCCGCGCTGCGAGCGTCAAGTCTTTAGTTTAAGCTCGCTTTATTTTCTTTTCTGCTGCATTTGTAAAACTTTTATGTTGTTTTGTAAGACATGAATTTGTATGTCAACTTTGTCGTTTGTGTACCTTGGCCGGTCTTGAACATGGGTATAATGCACATTCTGCTTGGAATTCTGGTTCTTGAATTTATGGGCGTGACAGCTATGCTCCCCACCGAGCTACGCTATCGATCAACACGAGTACTGGAGTACTCAGACGAGGACCAAGACGATAGGCGAGTAGAAGAAATCAACTTGCTAGAGGAACACCGAGAACGAGTTACCATCCGAGCAGCCGGATATCAGCAAGCCTTACATCGCTACCACGAGAAACGCATTCGAGCTGTACACTTGACATCAGCGATTACGTCCTCCGACGAGTACAAAACCAGGCAGGGTGCAACAAGCTCTCACTGAAGTGGGAAGGACCATACACGACGGTACAAGTCTTACGACGAGGTGCATACAAAATCGCCGACGATGAAGGCCGCGAGTTATCTAATTCTTGGAACATCAATCAACTACAAAAATTCCTGTATGAGACAAATGGCTAATCTGTAAGTTGATTTGTATCAATATATATATATATATATATATATATATATATATATATATATATACATCTTTTGCTTCATATATTCCAGTATTTTATCCAATGAACCCCTTTTGCTTCACATTGCCGCAAATCAAAGTCGTTTCTTGTCGACCTATTACCTTAAGTCTGACTAGTTACCGAGTCTTAGCACCTTGGCCGGGGATGCTTGGCACGATTAGGCTAGTTAGACGCTAAGTATCAAACGGCCATGTTAGATTTGGCCATGTCAGAGTACCCACTATAACGTATTAACTAGCCGTGTATTTGAGAATTTTTCCCAACTTCATGGCTGGGGGCTAGGAATTCGCTACTTCAACATGGTCAAATGTGAAAATTTAAGCTAACTTTGTGGAAATATTTTCCTTTCCATAAAACTAGCTAGGGGCTAGAAAGGGTACCTAACTTAACAATGACAACATTAGCGAAAAATAAGAAGTACTCTCTTACTGCCATGCATACAACGTGCTTTAATAGTTTACAAATTTTGATCAAATTTCAATTTCTACTAATGTCTTGTCTAGATTGCTTTACAGGGCAGTATGACGACTAAATTTACCAGGAGGGCCTTTTCTAGCCCATCATGGAGAAGACATCCACAGCTAGAGGAGCAAGGGATTGCGCCAGTTGGTCAATCTCGGCGGCAGTCCTCCAATAACGAGTAAACCCTTCCCGAAGGAAGTTCAGGTCTATCTGAGAACAAGATTCATGGATACATGCGAGCACGTGACCATCGGCATATTGGCTGCCTCGACGACATTCCTGCTTCAGGCTGTCATCGATCCGCTGATCAGTGGGGGCAAGGGCATTGCATGTACCCCATATCGACCCCAGATACCTGAAGACCGACTTCTCGGGGGGAGGACGGACCACAGGCAACTCTTTGCATAGTCGCTGTAGTACGGAGCAGCAGTTCTCGAGGTGTGCCGAGATCCATATCTCTTTTCCCCTCAGATCTTTGCTCTTTCCTGATGTTGTTGACGGCTCTCACCAGATCTTCTTTCTCGTACATTGTCCTCCAGTACTCTGACCACCTTTCCATCTCCGTAAGAGAACGTCCAAGGTCTAGAAAAGATAACATCATTAGCGATCTTTGGCCTAAGTACAAAGACAATGTGCTACAATGTTACAATTTTCTTACTCTGGCATTGTTCGCGCAGCAACATCACTTGGTCCTCTTCGGAAGCCAAGGCGTTGTCGGAGGTAACGGCAACCAGGGCACATGTTTCGTCACTTGGTGTCAACAAGCCCTGGGGCGTACTAGGCTCGACAACTATGTCTGACGAGTGCCCACCTTGCTGGACGTCCTCGTTCACGACTTCAAGAAATCTACAATACAGAGATACCGAGCAAACGAAAACTCAAAGTAGGATACAACAAAAGGAAAAAGTTCTCTAACCATCAAACCCAATACTTGTCCACATTCATTACAATAAAAGGTGAAATGGAAATTTACTCTTCAAAAAATAGGATCACAGAGTACCCGAGATCCTCCATCTCCGACATGGTGTCGTCGAGACGCTCGTTAGCTCCCCCCTTGGTCATCGCCTCCTCCAAGTTGATCTCGGGGTGAGTGAGCTTGAGGCACGTGAGGACATGGCACGTCCCGGACTTAAGCCCAATGTGCTTCCCATCTGCCACCTGCTTGGCGTGGTCGTTGGTTGCCGTCTCCAACGCCGTGATGAAGGATCCTAGGGACCACATCACAGTTGTCTAGACGGGGAAGGCAGGGTGCTCGACGTTTTTCCCTAAGCCTTGGCCTCCACGTCGAGACGCTCATAATTCTCATGCAAGGCTTGTCGGAGGGAGGTCAGGTTGTTCCTCGTCTCCGCAAACTCATGCTCAAGACCCCGACGTTGTCGCTCGTTTCTGGCCACCACCTCCTGGAACTTGGTGTTGTCGGCCCGCTCTTCTCTCAGCTGGGTTTCCAACATCGCGATGCGGTCATCGGTAGTGGACGCGGCTTTTCCAAGCCGTTCGATCTCGGCAACGACGTCTCGGGCGCTCGTCTCAATCAGCCAACATGCCTGCAAGAGCTTGTCGGCAAATGAAGATGGCCCCGAGACCGTGAGGATGCCAGTCGATGGGGGATGGGGTGGGAGAATAGTAGCCACAACAGTCGAGGGGGGCGATTTGGAGCTCGCTTCTTCTCGGGCCCCGGTCCTCTGACCTAAGTTCGAGGGGGAGGGGTTGCATTCACAGGAGTTTAATTACTGCAAGGAATGTGTGATGAGCAAGCCGGATGTCGGTAAGCCAGGATTTTACTTACCCAGTTTTCTGCTTCTTCCGCAGCAGCACCTTCTTCGTGGGGGCCAACTTTGCACTGGAGATTGTCTGCAGAAAAAGAAGGTTGAGGACGAAAACGGCTACCGCAGTTATAAGATGAACCTGGGAGCAGGGTCTCACCTCGACACCACTTGTCTGGACCAGTTTCCTCGCCCCAGAGGTCTTCGGCATAATAGGCCAGCATTTCCTCCAGGGGCGAGGACCGCGGCAGCTTGTTCAGAAATCACCTGCTCCTTCAAAGAAGCAGACGCTTGGTGGTCAACGAGCAGGCCGATCATATCCGTTAAAGGTATGCCTAAAAGAATCAATATTACTACTCCTACGGGCATAGAAACGAATTATGTGGAGTAGTGGTCAGAAGTGCTTACATTCACGATAACGTCCCGCTCCGTCGGCGGGAGGTCATATAGTGGTGTGGGGATGTCGGCAGCAGCGGATGACGGCGAGTCGACTACCACCTTGCCAACGCGCTCCGCCACGGTGTCCTCAGATAGTTATGCAATTGAAGCAAAAGTGACAAGGTTATCTACTGAAGACAATTGGTGGTTCTTTATATCAATAATAAAGGAACTATAAATTATACCTCAATGCGATAGCTGCGTCTCGTCCTGTTCCCCCGAGTACAACTACGCGGGGTGAGAACGGGCCTGGAGAGGTTGGATCCAACGATGGACAAAGTCTTGAACAACTTCATACCCGGTAAGACCACGTTCTCGGAGATCATGGATTTTCTCTACAAAGCTCTCTAGGGCATGAGTCATCGAAGGTTTGGAGGTCCATGTCTCTAGGCGCGTTGGTTTCTGGTCGGGGGTCTCAAGGATAGGAGATCTGTCCTCAATGTGGAGATAAAACCAATTTTTTTGCCAATCTTTTCTCGAAGACGGGCAGTTAAAAGGTATATACTCGTCCTTCATCCCATCCCGAAGATGGAGGCCACAGCATCCTGAGATTTTTGAGGCCTCCATCCATCTAACCTTATAGAAGTATCTAAACAACTATAGAAAAGGTTGTACCCCAAGGTATGCCTTTCATAGATGGGTAAAGATGCTCACGAAGACAATGGAGTTGAGGTTGAGATGAAGGAAGTGAATCCCGTAGAAGTCAAGAAATAAAGAAAGAAATTCGGAATAGGGAACAAGAAAACCATTGGACAAAAGATACAAGAGTGATCATTTGCCCGAGGTTGATCAGAGGGTCAGTACCTCCTTCCGAGCATGCCACCACCCTTGCGCTCGGTAGAGCGTTGTCCTGTTGCAGCTCCCTCATCTCGGTCTAGCCGACGTTGGACTCTAGGAGATCCATGGAGAATCGACAAAGGGAGTTGAGGGAGGTTGTGGTTTAGGGTTTCCGTGAGCTGGGGGGAAGGAGATTGGAGGTGCAGGATAGAAAGTTAAGGCTCTGTTTGGGTGACCGAAACCCAAATGGATCTCAAAAATACAATTTATAGGTCACATCCGATGGTTCGAATTTCGAGGAAGATGAAGAGATCACCGCCGGGATTTTTTGCTGGTTTGTTTATAACAGTTAAAATTTTTTGACTTCAATCTAAATGAGGACCTACGTCAAGTTTTCAGATTTGGGACAACCTTGTCGACTGCTCTATACCTTCTCAGGTGTCCGAGAACGGTTTGATGAGTTTGACAATGGTTGTTCTCGGAAAAGCAGTTGAGAGATGTCGGTTGAATCCTTTGCATTAAAGTCGGGGCTACTGTCAGTGTCAAGGATAAGGCATACCTCCTATACACAGGTTAATGAAATACGGTGAAATCATACACCTGATAGTATACGAGAGGGTATCCTAATTAATAAAATATGGCTAATAGAGAAGAAATTATCTTCCCATAATAGAAGATGTCAGAGTCATAATCAGGGAAGATAAGGTTCCCTTAAGCCCGTATTCTGTTTTATCTCTTCGAGTTATACTTGGAGAAGAGGATAATCTTTGCTATATAAGCTAGGTCCCTGTGTTCAGATCGGGGCATCGAGTTACAAGCCATAGCCAAACCCACGCCGAGAGACCGCGCAGGCCCCCCTTTGCCGGTTCGGCCGGGGGCGCAAGGTGAGATTCTTCGCCCCTGATCTGTGGGATCCCAATGAGAAAAACGCGTGGACGCAGATGATTTAGACAGGTTCGGGCCGCTAAGGAGCGTAATACCCTACTCCTGTGTTCTGGTAGATCTGAGAGTATGATGGAATCCAGAGAGAGTCCCCAGAGAGAGTCGAGTCCCCAGAGAGATTCGAGTCCCCCTTCTCTCCTAGGCTTGGGCCTCCTTTATATGGCAAGGGGCTACCACATGGGCCACGAGCTGCCTAAGAAAGAAAACATTCTTTTACATTTAGGGCTATCCTACCGTCAGAAGCAGCCTCTGACAGACGTCGCAGCACGCCTTCGCTCGGTCAGCTGACCCATCCGGGGGATGCCCGTTTCAACCTTCATTAAATGGCAGGCGACTTCTGCGTCTCGCCTGCACCGGAATCGGGAAAGCATCTGACCGAAGCTGGCATACCAACTCCGGGAGTTGGCATACCAACTCCGGCTGAGAGACAAGAGACAGAGGGCTCTCATCATTCCGACGGGACGGGGCGAGGCGTGCAGCAGGCCGCCTGGCGCCCACGCGACGCACAGGCGTCCTGGCTCCACCTAACCCACGATCTGACCGGTCTGCGACCGGTCACTCGCTGTGATCGGTCACGGACCGGATGCAGGCGTGCCATACCGCATTAAATGCGGCGTGGTGCGCCTGTCTGAACCGCCATAAATGTGGTTAGGTGAGCTCCGCCGTGCTCACCTAACCTGCGCACGTGGCACCAAAGCCACAGGGGGTCGGGGCGCCCCAGGCCTCGGGGCAGAAACGGGAGCGGCCCGACCCCGGGGGGAAACCGGGAGGGCAGCCGCCACGTCACCCTCGGGCCCGACCCCTCCGGGGGAATGGGCCACGTGGATCCCTGTGGCCGCCCTTCCCTTTGGTCTCGATACCCCCGGTCCCATGTCACCGACACTCGCCCAGAAGCAATTTGGAGGAAGTCGGTGCCTTATTCGTCAAGTAGATCTCGTCGAGCCGTTCTCGGTGGTCTCTAGTCAGCAGAGTCATCCAGTTGTTCTACTTTCCTATTGTACTCTAAGCGACAGTCCAATCTATAATCCATATAAACTGGAGTAAGGTTATTACTCATCTTGAGGACCTGAATCAGTATAAATCATTGTCCCCTGTCTGCTTGATCGATTCTCGCAAATACCCTGGTTCCAATGATCCTCATACTATACAAATACCATAGTCGACGTATAGCCCCATTGACAAATGTATCTAAATTACTTTTAGATTTCATTAAATTACTTCTTAGACATATAAAAGTATATTCAATAAAGCCTAAAAGTAATTTACATATATTATAAAGTAACTTAAAACAAAAAAACAAAAAGAAAGTAACTTGTCACGATATTAAAAGTAAATCTATTGTAAGTGTAAAAACATAAGTCTATCTAGAAATTAAATTTAATTAACATATTATAGAACTAATCAATAACGTAAACTGTTCGTTGAATGTCTAGAAAGTAATTTAATCAAATCTAAAAGTAATTTATATATATGATAAAAGTAAGTTACATATATAATAAAAGTAATTTACATTATAAATATTTTTTCATCATAATATAATCATGTAAAATTTTGTTATAAAGGTTTAATTGCAACAAACACAATGGTGTAATCGGATTATAGATCAGATAAATAATTTAAGAGAAAATTTTATTTGAATTTTAGATGTTATAAAGTAGGTGGGGTCTGTGACAAAAGTAATAGATGAAGTTGGAAAAATGAGAGATCACGATTTAAGACTAACGCGCTACTGCATGCTACCTAGACACGTCCATTAATTATTGAAGGGTTATAGACAACAATTAGGTGACATAACTCTAGAAAAGAGCAGAGAAATAGCAATAACTACATTCTTTATAAAAAAAATTGTAATCGGTCAATCGCAAACGCTCACTGTACAAATACACACCCTACCTCTATAAGGACTTTTTAAAAACAAGGCTGATAAATCTTGAGGTTAACAAAGTCACCACAGACGTCTCGCTGTTGACGGGTACGTCGTCTATCACTAAAAAAATAACTCCCTCCACCTTTAAACATATATCAGCGTTGACTACTACTATACCAACTTTAACCACTAATAATGACTTTTAAACGGGTTGTTAACATTGAAATGAAATTTCATGGTTATGTTTAGTGTGCATACACTTTAATAATATGTCATTTTCTTAAATATTTGTAAATTTTGTACAGAAAAGACAATTGGTTAAAATTTATAAATGAATAACTACTGCTGGCCGCTGTCAGATATTTAAAAACGAAAGGAGTAGTTATACAAGTTACAGGACAAAGTTAACACTAGTTGAAGATTGTTGACGACGGATTTTGGTAATCGACTTGGAAAGGAAAGAGGAGACCGAAGCAGAGAAGAAGGATTAAGTTGGAGTCGGACCAAGCTTCGTATCGGACCCGGTAACCGTATCGGACTTGGGGAGTGTTGCTATAGAGGGCATATCGGCCGATACGGATTTGGTTTGGTCACGGGTCGATACGGGTTGTGAGTTGACAGTGTCAACGTGGGCTTGGTCTGGGCTCAAAGTAAGCTTCAAGGAAGTTGCCGAATAGAGATAAAGCTCGGTTTTGGGCAATTGTATCTTGTAAATTAGGTAGTTTAGATCTAATCTGTGGCTAGAGTCTGCCGCAAAGACTTGTTTGTTAGTTGTAGATAAGATCGTGCCCTACAAGGGTTCTGTTGTAACCTCGGGTATAAATATCCCGATAGTTTGTACAGGAAAGCTCTCTCGAAATCAATCACAAAAACCAGTTCAATCTACTTTCGGCGCATCGCCAACCCTCGCAAGAGGTCTCCTTCAACGAGTTCTTGCTTCCTCGGAGCAGAGGTAAGAACTCGTCCCCGACGATCTGCATCGTCGGGCTAGCGTGTCGCTTTAGACACGTTAAGCCTCGATGATGTGATCGTCGATTATCATGTCTTGGATAGTTTTGACAGGTGTCTTGATTAAGCCTTGCCAGCGGTTTACTCGTTTTAGGGTTTACTGCCGACGATGGTTTAATTTGCATGCTTGGCTAGATTATTCAATGCATCTGTCATCCCCAAAAGCGATCGACGACTTGATTTTCTTTGCGTTAGGTCTCGATTCACACTTTGAGTTGCTATCGACCTTAGTCCTGTTTTGAGATCTAACACAAAGCCTGTTTTCGATTGTAATTAAGGATAGTACCGGGGTTTTAGCCGGTCTTACCTAATACATGTGATTATTTTATGTTCTTACATGTGTTCGCCACTTATGCATGCTGATTGGTAAATATGAATACATTGATTACCAGATATCCTCAGGATTTCTCTGTGGTTGGTATATTTATATTGGCTAATTGGTTTGTATAGGTTTGCACTAGGGTATTAGCTAGTGCGTTTATCTTCATGCTGCCCTCATCGGCCGATTCCAGTAATTTGCTATAAATATGATAACCTAAGCCGATGAGATTAAATCTACTTTATTAGTTCTGTCTTATTATTACCTCAAGTAAGCCGATATAGGTTTGCCTTATCGGTCAGGCTACCACGATGCGACATCGGCCTATCGGCCGATCGGCCATCGGTTCTCACATGGTTTACTTGTTTCTTGTTGATTGCAGATCAAATCAACTGGCACGCTCTACTTACGACTAGGCAAGCCATTTGGACCTGCACTGGAGCTAAGCAGATCTCCCAGGCCGCCGTGGAAACGCGGAACCCGTTTGGTTGCTGGACGGGTCGAAATTCTGCGCCAACACGCTTTTGGCACGCCCAGTGGGACATCAACAAGCTTCTCACCAGCAACAAGAACACCTCGAGATGTCGAAGCAGGCCGAGATCGTCGAGGAGAACGTCATTCCGGTGACCGCCGACCAGCTTAGCGCAGAACAAAAAGCTGAGATGGACAGTCTGGTCGCGCAGTTCCGGAATATGTACCTGCAGACATATTCCATGACTCGGCAGGGCACCTTGATTCAAAAGTCCAAGGTGGTCATGCCGAGTTCTGGAGATGGAGCTGGAACGTCGGCGGCGGCGCACGATCAAGCCGTCAAAACTGAAGACACTGCAGCGCCGACGTTGCAGGACCGAATCGACTCCGCAGTTCACTCTGCGCTAATCAACCAGTCGGGGATCCTGGTGAACACGGTGACCAATACGGTCAAGTCGATCCTGGATGGTTCAATCCATCAGTACAAGCCTCAGGGTCCGATCTACCTGCCAGAAAATAAGTTCCCTGCTTATCGGACTTTGAGGAACGACCTGAGCACGGCTCAGCCGACAACGCCGATGCCACCTCCATCGGCGCAACCAACAACGACCCTGCCGCTGGTCCTCACCAAGAAGGCGGGAGGAAGCCCTCAGCACATCACGGAGGAGCAGTACGCTCAATGGACCAAGGGGAAGCAACCGGTGGTTGAGCCGATGCAGCAAGTTCCCGTCCATCAGCCATCGGCCGGACAACCGCACGCCCCGGCAGTCAACGGTCCTCCGCTTCAAGCTGCATACAACGTGCCGCAAGGCTTTCAGCAGCACACCGCAGGGCAGTACGGCGCGCAGAACCTGGATCACCACTATCAACCGTACTCCCCCAGGCACTACCAAGCAGAGGGCCTCCAACAATCCTACCAGCAGGACCTCCCGCATCGGCCTGCAGGATACTGGGCTGACATGATAGCCGAAGTGATGCGAGATCAATTCGGCTTGAAGCCCAAAGAAAACTCTACAGTGTATCGGCACCCGTATCCCGAGGAATTCGACAGGGTTCCATTGCCGGGCCGATACAAGATCCCGGATTTCTCCAAGTTTTCGGGACAAGACAATGTCTCGACATATGAGCACGTCAGCCGATTCTTAGCGCAGTGCGGGGAAGCATCGGCTGTCGAGGCATTGAGGGTGAGGTTTTTCCCTCTGTCCTTATCAGGGTCTGCCTTCACATGGTTCTCTTCCTTGCCCTGCAATTCCATCAGAGGATGGATAGATCTGGAGAAGCAGTTTCATAGCTATTTCTACAATGGTGTACAAGAGATGAAGCTGTCCGATCTGACTGCCATCAGGCAGCGAATGGATGAATCGGTCCCCGAGTACATACAAAGATTCAGAGATATACGCAACAGATGTTATAGTCTCAGTCTGACCGATTCCCAGTTAGCCGACCTGGCATTTCAGGGATTGCTAGGGCCGATACGCGAGAGATTCTCCTCTCAGGAATTTGACAGCCTCGCTCAGCTGGCACAACGCGTATCGGCCCACGAGCAGCGATTCCAGGAGGCGAAGAAGTTCGCAAAAAGGGTTAACACGGTGTATCAGTACGCCTCCGACGGTGAAGACGATGAAGATGCCGATGTCGACCTAGCCGAGTGGGCCCGGATGAAGAAATCAACAACCTGCCAGTGGGCCAAGAAAGGAGACAAGGAAGATAAATATGATTTCGACATCAACAAGGCCGATAAGATATTTGACCTGTTATTGCAAGAAAAGCAGATTCAACTGCCAGTAGGTCACGTATTGCCATCGGCTGAAGACATCAAGAAGAGGAGATATTGCAAGTGGCACAATTCCTATTCACACCATACGAATGAATGCAAGATCTTCCGGCAACAAATTCAATCGGCCATTGAGCAGGGCAGAATTAAGATCGATGATGCCAAGCGGCCGATGAAGATTGAAGGCCACCCGTTCCCAGTCAACATGGTGCGGGCGGACAGGGCCGATGGCGGTGGTCATCGGGCTGGCAAGCGACCTCATCAGACCTCTGAGGGTCTGATCAGGAAATATCAGCGGAGGAGGGAAGAACAAGCTCAAGACCAAGCCGATCAAGACGACTCCTACGACCCACACTGGGAGTGCGAGTTTTTTCGCTTCTGCTGGAATAAGGGGATGAGGTTGCCATCTATCCAGGAGTGCCCTGCATGCAGTGGAGCAGAAGATTCTTATCAGGGCAGCTCGAGCAGACAAACGCATCGGCCGGCCAAGCAACGGAAATCCGTGCATGAAAGGCTGGGGCCGATGCCCCAAGACCAACACGATGAAGCTGAGGAGCAGGTCCAGAACCCCCAATGGTGCCCAAGCGATGTATTCACCAAGACACAGAAGCGGCGGGTTCAGAGGCTGAGGAGGAAAGAGCAAATCCAAGAACAACAAGCTGAAATACCCCATCGGCCAACCAAGACCAGAAAAGAGTGGAGAATAAAATCCACGGTGGCCAGGGCCGATGAGGGTACCTCCAATACGGCTCAGGGCAGCTCGGCTTCAAAAGGTAAGAAAGCGGCATCGGCGCTTGTTAACATGGTGTTTATACTGCCAGCAGAATACAGTGTGCAGGCGGCCGATGAAGCTATGGCTGACGAGGAACAAAATTCAGCCAAGCTACGGTTGTCACCAGACCAAGCTACATTCGACAAGCCAGCTGACGCCAGCCACAGACATCTTCGGCCGTTGTACATCAAAGGATTCATCAACGGGCGGCCGATGACGAAGATGCTGGTCGACGGTGGTGCAGCAGTCAATTTGATGCCATACACAACCTTCAGGAAGCTTGGAAAAGTACCTGAGGATCTTATCAAGACAAATATGGTATTAAAAGACTTCGGTGGCAACGCATCCGAGGCGAAGGGGGTCCTGAACGTGGAACTCACCGTGGGCAGTAAAACAATTCCCACCACCTTCTTCGTCTTCGATGGAAAGGGTTCCTACAGCTTGTTGTTGGGACGAGATTGGATCCATGCTAATTGCTGTGTCCCTTCAACAATGCACCAATGCCTCATGCAATGGCAAGGGGACCAAGTCGAGATCGTGCAGGCCGATCGGTCAGTACATGTCGCCAATGCCGATCTCGCGGTTTGGGAAATGGAGGGAATCGATTGCTTGTCCGGGCGAGTCTGGGACGCCGATTTCCTCAAGGTAACCGATTGCGATATCGAGGCAATTGAAGATCAAGACCAGCGGTTACTTTAGCGAGGATGCACCATCCGCCGTTGATAATGACCTCTACACAGATGATGCGGTGGATGAGTTAGACGGCAAGTTAGGACAAGGTTTCACGTCGGCCGATGAGTTGGAAGAAATTGACATAGGGATAGGTGATAGGCCTAGGCCGACGTATGTAAGCACTAATTTGCCAAAGGAATATAAGAATAATTTGATAGATCTTTTGAAAGAATTCAGAGATTGTTTTGCATGGGAATACCATGAGATGCCTGGGTTAAGCCGATCGATTGTAGAACATCGGCTACCAATCAAACAAGGCTATCGGCCTTTTAAGCAAGCTCCTCGGAGGTTTAAGGCCGATATGCACGAAGCCATAAAAGCAGAGATCACAAGACTTTACGACGCCAACTTTATCAGGCCCTGCCGATACGCGGAGTGGGTCTCCAACATAGTTCCGGTGTTAAAAAAGAATGGCAAGCTAAGGATATGCATCGATTTCAGAGATCTAAATAAGGCGACACCCAAAGATGAGTACCCTATGCCGTTGGCCGATTTGCTCGTTGACGCCGCTTCTGGGCATAAGATCATCAGTTTCATGGACGGCAATGCGGGCTACAATCAGATCTTTATGGCTAAGGAGGATATTCACAAGACAGCCTTCAGGTGCCCAGGGGCAATCGGCCTATATGAATGGGTCGTCATGACATTTGGTTTGAAGAATGCTGGGGCTACGTATCAGAGGGCTATGAACTATATTTTTCATGATCTTATCGGCTCTCTGATTGAAGTCTATATAGACGATGTCGTCGTAAAGTCAAGGGAACATGATATGCACTTGGCCGACTTACGCAAGGTACTAGAAAGGGCGAGGAAATATGGTTTGAAGTTGAACCCTAATAAATGTGCCTTCGGCGTATCGGCCGGTCAGTTTTTGGGTTTCTTGGTCCATGAGAGGGGGATTGAAATCACACAGAAGAACATCGACGCCATCAAGAAAATCAAGCCTCCGGAAAACAAGACCAAGTTACAGTCTCTGCTTGGCAAGATCAACTTCGTCCGGCGTTTTATATCAAATTTGTCGGGTCGTATAGAGCCATTCACTCCGCTGTTAAAGATAAAGGATGACGAAGAGTTTATATGGGGTGACAAGCAACAGAAAGCGCTAGACGATATCAAAGAATATTTAACTTCTCCGCCGGTCTTAATCCCTCCACAAAAAGGAGTCCCATTCAAATTGTACTTGTCAGCCGATGAGAAATCCATCGGCTCAGTCCTGGTCCAAGACGTTAACGGCAAGGAAAGAGCTATTTTTTATCTCAGCAGGAGAATGTTAGATGCGGAGACAAGGTACACGCCAGTGGAGAAATTATGCCTTTGTCTATATTTTTCATGTACTAAATTGAGGCATTACCTGCTTTCCAACGAGTGCATGGTGGTGAGCAAGGCCGATGTGATGAAATACATGCTATCGGCCCCAGTGTTGAAAGGACGAGTTGGGAAGTGGATCTTTGCTTTAACGGAGTTTGATCTTCGATATGAATCGGCCAAAGCGATCAAAGGACAAGCCCTGGCCGATTTCATCGTTCAACATAGAGATGACTCAGTTGCATATGCAGACATTGTACCGTGGACGTTATATTTCGACGGATCCGTCTGCAGACACGGTTGCGGTATTGGCCTAGTCATCATCTCCCCTCGGGGGGCAAGTTTCGAGTTCGCGTTCACTATCAAGCCTTATTATACCAACAATCAAGCAGAATATGAAGCGGTGCTCAAAGGCTTGCAGTTGTTACAAGAAGTCGAGGCCGATGCCGTGGAAATCATTGGTGATTCACAGCTAGTAATTAATCAACTTTCTGGGGAGTATGAGTGCAGAGATGATATTCTCAAATTCTATAATGAAGAGTGCACAGAGTTGTTACACGGTTTCCGGATCGTAACGGTGAGGCACATACCCAGGAAGCAGAATTTCGAAGCCAATGATTTAGCTCAGGGGGCATCGGGGTACAGGCCGATGGCTAAAGACATACCAATTCAGGTTGCTCTCGTGCACGCCGATGATTGGAGGTTTGATATCATTGAGTATTTACGAAATCCTTCCCAATCGGCGTCACGCAGAATGAAATATAAAGTGTTACACTATGTTTTACTGGACGATAACCTATATTATCGGACGGTTGATGGTGTCCTACTCAAATGCCTAGGTCCTGAGGAGGCTAAGACCGTTATGGGCGAAGTACATGAAGGGATTTGTGGCACCCATCAATCGGCCCATAAAATGAAATGGCTGATGAAGCGCGTCGGATACTTTTGGCCAACCATGCTAGAAGATTGCTTCAAGTATTATAAAGGATGTCAGGATTGTCAGAAATTTGGAGCAATTCAGAGAGCACCGGCATCGGCTATGCATCCAATCATAAAGCCGTGGCCGTTTCGAGGATGGGGAATAGATATGATCGGCCAGATTAACCCACCATCTAATAAGGGACACAAGTATATATTAGTGGCTACAGATTACTTTACAAAGTGGGTTGAGGCCGTTCCTCTCAAGAAGGTGGATTCCAAAGATGCTATTCAGTTCGTCAAGGAGCATATCATATATCGGTTTGGGTTACCTCAGACGATAACCACAGATCAGGGATCGATCTTCGTGTCCGATGAGTTCGTCCAATTTGCTGACAGTATGGGCATCAGATTACTCAATTCTTCTCCTTACTATGCGCAGGCTAATGGGCAGGCAGAGGCTTCCAACAAGTCTTTGATCAAATTAATCAAGAGGAAAATTGACGAACAGCCAAGACAATGGCATACAACGCTGGCCGATTCCCTTTGGGCGTATCGGATGGCTTGCCATGGCGCAATCCAAGTGCCTCCCTATCAGCTGGTCTATGGGCATGAAGCTATACTGCCGTGGGAAACCGCCATCGGCTCAAGAAGGATTGCTTTGCAAGACGACTTGACAGCCGATGAGTACCATAATCTTATGGTTGATGAACTGGACGATTTGGCACATGTTCGATTACGGGCCTTGGAGAAAATCAAGCGCGATAAAGATAGAGTGGCCCGTCATTATAATAAAAAGGTTGTTGCCAAATCGTTTGAGGAAGGAGACCTTGTGTGGAAATTGATAATGCCGATCGGCTCCAGAGATAATAAATTCGGCAAGTGGTCACCTAATTGGGAAGGCCCTTTTCTAATTCATCGATGTGTTCCTCACAATGCCTATCTGCTCAAGGGATTAGATGGCGAGATTTATGGACGAGCTCTCAATGGCAAATACTTGAAACGGTATTATCCCAGTATCTGGATTGACTCATGATCGGCCTCCTAGCCGATTTATGATAACAGCCGATGTAGTCAAACATCGTCTCTAGATGGCCGATACATACTATCGCCCTTAGTTCAAATTTCAGAACATGAGCCCTCATCTTCTAAAATTTGGGGGGCATCATTACATACAGGAATTTTCAAGGAATTATCAGAAGACTTCGGCTTGCTGGCCGATGCGATGGTTTATGCAGGAATTTTCACAGATTGTTCAGTTTGGCGATTGACTTCGGCTATCTGGCTGATGAGATTGCGTATAATCGGATTGTTCATCTTGAAGATACATATGGTTGGAATTTTCAAAACAGTTCGGCTGGACGGCCGATAAAGGGTAAAGAGGATTTCAGAATTAATAAATTAAGCTGGAATTATCGAAACAAATTCGGCTGCATGGCCGATAAGGTGTACGGTTCTACATTGTAGAAATAACATATGCTACATCACCCGATGAAGTCTGCAATAGCAGCAATGGCTTTACGACGGATTTGCTCAACGTCTTCAATAGCCTGGGCATCATCGGCCATCGTCCCTGGGATTGGTTTCAGTGACTTGCTCAGGGTTGCGAGGTACTTGGCCGATGCCTTGAGCTTTGCCGTCTGGTCTTCTATGATCTTGGGCGATGCAGCTATCCCGGCTTCGACTTCCTGGATTTCTTGGCGTGTAGCGGATAGCTTCGATTCTAGCTCTGCCTCGAGGCGACGGAGTTCTTCAAGCTTATTTTTCAGCACGATCGGCTCCACCGCTAGCTCATCCAGCCTGGTCTTATCGGCATTCACTTGAGCTTTGCTAGCGAACAGGGCCGATTCCAGTTGTTCGCGCTGCCGTCGCTCTGCAAGTCTTTCCTTTGCCCTGAAAAGCTTGAATCGGTACTGTTCCAGGAAGATGGCCGGCGTAAGGATTTCCATCAGGTCTTCGGGCAGTTCGTCTTGGATTTCTTGTACCCTGACTCTGATGGAGGAGCAGTCTTCTACCAAGCACTCCAGCGAGGCTTCTAGCCGATTCCCAATGTCAGTCAGCCGGTTCTTCAGATCGTTGGAGATTGGTGCCTTGGCTGCGCTGGGTAGTTCCTTATCCTCGTCATCAAGGAACTGGCCGATATCGAAGGAGAACATATCGGCTAGGTTCTGCAGATATCAACATGGATCGAGGTTAGCCTTGTTAATCAGGAATTGGCAGAAAGAGGATCAGGGTAGTCATGGTTACCTGTGTTGGAGTGTTGGTAGTGCTTACATCGGCCTTCTTTTGCTTTGATGACATAACAGGCGAGGGGGCTGGCCGATGTGGTGAAGGTGATGGAGCCCTAGGCTGAAAAAGCAGGAAATTGGTGAGTAGGGTTATGTGGTTAGAAAATTATGCAAACAATTGACTCTTACCGAGACAGTCGGAGAGAGTGGTGGAGAGGGAGAAGGGGTTCTCAATCGAGCCTTGGCCCGTTCGCGTCGTTGTAAAGTTGTTTTCTTGGATCTTGGCATAGGGGCCGATTGAGTTCTCTCCTTCAATACAGACGACACCGCAGCCTGAAAAGGGTAGGAAGTTAAAGTGTGACAGTGCAAGAAGATTATGCAAATACAAAGAAGAGAATATATTGACCTTGCGAACTGCGTGCCTAGTCCTTCTTGGTTGTGGAGCATCATCTTGGTCATCGGCCGGTGGGATCTCAGTGGTTTCGGCCGATGGTTTTTGAGTGGTTTCGGCTGATGGATTTTCTTCTTCGTGGGTGTCGGCCGCTGCTGCATCGACCTCTTCCTCCATCACTTGTTCTTCGAGGAATTCTTCCAAGGAGGGGTCTAGTTCTTCGGCATCGGCTTGGTCATCAGCTCTGGCCTTCTTGCTGGCTTTCTGCGATTTGCCTTTGGCCGGCGCTTTCCTCTTGGGGTTTTCTTTAAGCGTCGGGCCTTGAAGAAGCGATGCCACTTTTGGGGCAGTGAGGCCGATGATGGATTCCAAGACGGATGACCCCGATGGAGCTATGGCTTGAGTGTAGAAAATCTTCCGTCCACTGTTGCTCACAGATGGGATCGGCTCATCCGGGACTTGAGGGCTGATGCCTTGGATAAGTTCTGTCACATAGAACCTGGCCGATTGATGAAAGATGTGAGCGGCCCACTCTTGCCACCAGGTTTGGAAGTTAATATGCACAAAGGCACTCAGATGCAGCCGATCGCAGTCGCCGAGATTAGGGAGCTCGACTTCCATTGCCTTGTTCATGATCAGGGCCGATGGGACTATGCCTCTGCTCTCTAGGAGCTTATGAAGATGCAAGCTGATGGGAAGTTGTCCGAGCCCGCATTGTCTAGCAGCTGTCATTGGGGTGTAAAACTCATAAGACAAGCTGGTGCTCCTTCCCTGAAAGACACCTACTGGAAGCAGGCATGGCGTGAGGCCGATCATGAACAATTCCCTTGATTCCATGTCGTCATTTATTAAACTCAGTTGCAAGTCGTCTGGAAGCTCGAAGTCTCGGTCCGATGTATAGACAAACATGTCCATCCTGGCTGATGGAGGGCCGGTGAAGAAGCGGATGAACCATGCAGCCATATCATCGGCCGATTGATCTGCGCCGGGGTAGATGGAGGCTGCTTCCCCGTACGACATGCATCTTCTGTCCCTCGGGTCTTCGTGATCGGCATATTTGGATGGAAAGCGGGAATCTGATAGAGGTGGCCGATCAACCATGGTGTTGGTGTATATGGTTAGCCAGAGTTGAACGAACCACCATGGTCCTCCATGAGCCACGGTCTGTTTCAGCATCAGGTCTTGTGTGGCAACATGGAGTAGCCGATATACAGCTCCTAGAAGGTATCGGCCCAAGGGGATTTGTCTCTTGTCGACCAAAGCTTGAGCCAAGTGTTGACAATTTGTAGTAGGGCCGCAGGTCGATCCGCAGAAGACAAATCTCTCCAACCATAGCGTCAGGAAAGCTACGTGTTCTCGCTCTGAAACTGATCCCTGTTCCATGTGTTCAGAGATATATCCGGACCAGCCTCCGATTTTCTTGGTCTTCAGTTTGTGACTGCTGTTTACTAGGAGGCTGAAGGGGTTGATCTCAGAGCTAATATCTAGTCCTGTGAGTACCTTGATATCTATAAGGGTTGGGGTCATCGGACCTTGCTTGAACATAAAGGAGTTTAAGGTATTTGACCAGAAGTAGCTGGCAGCTGACATTAATGGCTCATTTTTCTTGGTATCGGCCAGGGACAGAGTTATGCATTGGCCGATTCCAATCTCATCCCAATGGACTTGTTTGACAGCAGCGATCCTTTTGTGCCAAGTCCTATGTCCATTTAGCTTTGATGGCCATGATCTGAAGGTGTGCTTCCACGCCGAAACGGTGGGTTTGGCTTGTCTGAAAGGGATTCTGTCTGTCTCGGCGTTGATGAGCCAGGTTGGGTCGCAGTCGCCCATGGGGCCCAAGAGGAAGCGATGGGACTTATCGTCGGTGGGAATCAGGATTTGGTTCTTGAAGACCTAAATCGTGAGAACGACGATGAAAATATAAGGCCTAAGGGGGGCAGCAAGTAAAGACCTAATTTGGGAAATCGGCGGAAATGATAATAATGCGGGTTTTTTGAAGGAATCGACTTACCGCAGGGATCTCGGAGGCGTAGAACGGGGCGGAGGCCATCGTTGTCGTTGGAGGGGTCGCTGTGAAGGGGGTCGAAGTTGACGAGACGCCGAGGGGTCGCCGGAATTGAAGAACACGAGGGGTTTGTCGAATCGGCGGCGAGAGGATTCGAATCTGGATCTGTACGGTTTTCAGGTTAAACCTAGCAAAGAGTCGATGAGTTCCCTGGAGCTAATTCCGCCACATTATATAATGAAGCGGAATTGGGGGGCATGTGTTGACGACGGATTTTGGTAATCGACTTGGAAAGGAAAGAGGAGACCGAAGCAGAGAAGAAGGATTAAGTTGGAGTCGGACCAAGCTTCGTATCGGACCCGGTAACCGTATCGGACTTGGGGAGTGTTGCTATAGAGGGCATATCGGCCGATACGGATTTGGTTTGGTCACGGGTCGATACGGGTTGTGAGTTGACAGTGTCAACGTGGGCTTGGTCTGGGCTCAAAGTAAGCTTCAAGGAAGTTGCCGAATAGAGATAAAGCTCGGTTTTGGGCAATTGTATCTTGTAAATTAGGTAGTTTAGATCTAATCTGTGGCTAGAGTCTGCCGCAAAGACTTGTTTGTTAGTTGTAGATAAGATCGTGCCCTACAAGGGTTCTGTTGTAACCTCGGGTATAAATATCCCGATAGTTTGTACAGGAAAGCTCTCTCGAAATCAATCACAAAAACCAGTTCAATCTACTTTCGGCGCATCGCCAACCCTCGCAAGAGGTCTCCTTCAACGAGTTCTTGCTTCCTCGGAGCAGAGGTAAGAACTCGTCCCCGACGATCTGCATCGTCGGGCTAGCGTGTCGCTTTAGACACGTTAAGCCTCGATGATGTGATCGTCGATTATCATGTCTTGGATAGTTTTGACAGGTGTCTTGATTAAGCCTTGCCAGCGGTTTACTCGTTTTAGGGTTTACTGCCGACGATGGTTTAATTTGCATGCTTGGCTAGATTATTCAATGCATCTGTCATCCCCAAAAGCGATCGACGACTTGATTTTCTTTGCGTTAGGTCTCGATTCACACTTTGAGTTGCTATCGACCTTAGTCCTGTTTTGAGATCTAACACAAAGCCTGTTTTCGATTGTAATTAAGGATAGTACCGGGGTTTTAGCCGGTCTTACCTAATACATGTGATTATTTTATGTTCTTACATGTGTTCGCCACTTATGCATGCTGATTGGTAAATATGAATACATTGATTACCAGATATCCTCAGGATTTCTCTGTGGTTGGTATATTTATATTGGCTAATTGGTTTGTATAGGTTTGCACTAGGGTATTAGCTAGTGCGTTTATCTTCATGCTGCCCTCATCGGCCGATTCCAGTAATTTGCTATAAATATGATAACCTAAGCCGATGAGATTAAATCTACTTTATTAGTTCTGTCTTATTATTACCTCAAGTAAGCCGATATAGGTTTGCCTTATCGGTCAGGCTACCACGATGCGACATCGGCCTATCGGCCGATCGGCCATCGGTTCTCACATGGTTTACTTGTTTCTTGTTGATTGCAGATCAAATCAACTGGCACGCTCTACTTACGACTAGGCAAGCCATTTGGACCTGCACTGGAGCTAAGCAGATCTCCCAGGCCGCCGTGGAAACGCGGAACCCGTTTGGTTGCTGGACGGGTCGAAATTCTGCGCCAACAAAGATAAAAATAAGTAAAGTTGAAACAATTTGAATGCATCTTGCTATCTGGGTTAGTAAGAAAACTCCATCGTTTGCTCTTCAACTTATTAGTCATAACCAAATTTTAAATTTAAAAACTTAATTTTAGAGTTGGTTTTGATGGTTTTCCGCCGTAATTTATTTTCTAGCATTGATTTGTAAATCGCTAATAATACATATAAAAATTTTATCTACAAATTATTTTGGGTCGGTGATAAGTGCTACGGATTATAATCAGTTGTAGAATAAATGGTGTGGATATAGTAGCGCATCAAGATGTGTCATATCCCATTTGCGCTTGAAATTAGCTATATTTTATCAGCTTGGCACCGTTTGCATACTCAATATAATTTACAACTCAGGTCAAAAAGTATATCTATGGCCCGCAAAATCCAGAAAATGTTTAGGCCTAGTCTGAAAAGAAATTGTTAGAAATAGGATTAACTGATGATTAATTAGCACTTGCTAATTATGCTTATTTAATTTATGAAGAGACATCTCTTCATGTGAAGGAACATGTCATGAATACAATGTGTTCACACTATCTTCATCTCTCCTCCTATTCTATAAATTCTTGTAATAATTCATCACCTCCTACTCTACAAATACTTGTAATAATTCATGTACAAACCACTGATTAAACACAGAAGTTCATCTCTTAATTCTAACCGGTGGATAATGGATGATGGATGATGGACGATTGGTTGCTTATAGGGTTTAATTAAATATTATATAATACAAAGCCAACCAATACAATAGAGAAAAATAATCTAAACAATACCAATGAAACCATATTTTTAAAAGCGGGGCATGAATAATCCACTCAATAATCCATAATCCATATTCCGTCTTTAGCTAAGCTAAATGGGACCTAAGATGATAGCATAAAGTTTTCACTTTTCTTTTTCTTAGTAGTTATTTCCTTTTTTTAGCTTCTCAATACAAAAGTGACAAATTTAATCAGGGGAACTATTTTTTGATAATGAATTTACATCATCTATATTTTGTGTCCTCGAATAATTGATTATACCAAACATTTCTTGCTATAGCTATAGGCAGGGGCGGATTCACGACCCGTGCTGCCTGGGCTGCAGCACGGGCCGAGGCCCAGTAGCAAGTGGAACATGTTTCATAAAAATGGCATAAAAAACCTACGAAGCCCAATAGCCCCCCCTGAGAAGAATGCAGCCCATCTATTACTTTGCTTAGCCCTGGCCATCACGAGGAATTGAGGCATTGAGCAGCCGGCGGCAAGACCCTTCGCCTGCTCGTAATTATTAACTTACCGCCTCGGCCTCGCTGCCTGCGACTCGTCGACTCCACCGGCCGCGATCGAGATCAAGTCGTGAAGCACAGAAGCCTCGACACCACCGGTCGGCCGCTAATCGTCTCCATCCAGGTCCTGCCGAACAGCCGATTTGAATTTGTGTTCTTGCACGCCTCCCTGCTGGCCGCCGGGCACCGGCTGCCCTTGCAGTTGAAGGTGAGAAGATCCAAATCTCCCTAATTCCTTCCCTTTACTGTCTACAAAATTTCATATATTTTTTTTAATTCATATCTAATTGCTTAGGATGGAAAGATACTTTGGTAAGAAAGATGCATCAAATAGCACGGTTGAGCAGAAAAGACCACGGATTGAACTTGATTTGAGAGAGATAGTTGATGATCCTGGAAATAGGAAGCCAATTGATGAGTTTCATCATGACATTAGGGATGAGGCTAGGAGAGCATATCTACAGAAAGGTCCATATAGGCTAGCTAGTCATAAGTTTCCCAAAACAAAATTCAATGGTACAGGTCAAGCAAGAGGATTTGTTGGATCATGGTTTGATCAATTTGATTGGTTAGAGTACAGTGTAGCCAAGGATGCAGCCTATTGCTTTTATCGCTATCTCTTTAAGCCACAGCAAACTGGGTTCAATAGCAATGATACATTCACTAGAGTTGGTTTCAGAAATTGGAAGAATGCAAAGGCTTCTTTCAAGGAGCATGCTCAGTCAATTGATGGCTTTCATACTAATGCAAGGAAGAGTGCACTTGATTTTAAAAATCAGAGACAAAGTGTTCAACATGTGTGGCATGTGACAAACACAGCAGAAGAGGAGGCATATAAATCTCGTTTAAAAATTATGTTAGGCATTGCTAGATTTCTCCTTTTACAAGCTCTAGCCTTTCGTGGACATGATGAGTCTAAAACATCAAGAAACAAAGGGAATTTTTTAGAGATGCTTGAATGGTACAGGAAGAAGGATCCGAAGGCCGCACTTGTGACCGGTGAAAATGCTCCAGGCAATAATCAAATGAGTTGCCCAACAGTTCAAAAAGATTTGGTTAGGGCTTGTGCAGAGGAGACAAGTGAGTTAATTAAGAATGAAATAGGAGATCGTTGCTTTGCAGTGCTTGTTGACGAGGCTCGTGATGCATCTATTAAGGAACAAATGGCTGTGGTTGTGAGGTATATATCATCTCTTAATAATTTGAGTATTTCATTGATCTTGTCTTGTTGTTGTCAAGTAACTATATTTTTTCTTTTCTCATGTAGGTTTGTCAATGACAAAGGAAATGTCATTGAGAGGTTCCTTGGCATTGAACATGTTTCTGACACCACGTCACATTCACTAAAAGAAGCATTGGATACTATGCTTAGAAGGTATGGTCTATCTATTTCCAAGATTAGAGGACAAGGATATGATGGAGCTTCAAACATGAGAGGACAATTTCATGGATTGCAAAGGCTGGTATTGAATGAAAACCCATGTGCCTTTTACATCCACTGTTTTGCTCATCAATTGCAGCTTGTGGTAGTTTCTGTAGCTAAGTGTTGCACTTCAACTTTTGATTTCTTCAATTATGTCACTTCAATTGTCAATAATGTTAGTGCTTCTTGCAAAAGAAAAGATCAACTCCTCCAAAATCACCATGACCAAATTGTTCAACAATTAGATAGTGGTGCTATTTTTCCTGGGAGAGGGAAAAACCAAGAAACTAGTCTTGCTAGGCCTGGTGATACACGGTGGGGAACACATCACAAAACATTGGTACGTCTTATGCTCATGTGGGGTTCTGTACTTGAGGTGTTAGAGAATGTTAGTGAAGATGGAACCGATGGGGAAAAAAAACTATTGCATCAGGATTGATCACAAAAATGGAGTCATTTGAATTTGTGTTCATATTGCATCTTATGATTAGAGTATTGGGGGTGACTCAAGAACTCTCACAATGTTTGCAAAGGAAAAATCAGAACATTGTTCGTGCAATAGGATTGATTGGTTCTGTGATGAGAAATATGAATGCCATGAGGGAAAATGGTTGGGATGATCTTTTTGAAGAGGTAAAAAGCTTTTGTGTCCAAAAGAAGATAGACATTCCTAATATGGAAGATATGATACCGGTTAGAGGTCGTTCCAAATTCCGTGGTGCCAAATTAGTGACATACTACCATCATTTTCATCATGGAATTTTCATTGCTGTGATTGATCAGATTCTTTGTGAGCTAAATAATCGGTTTCCGGAAAGATCAACTGAACTTTTGAGATGTGTTGCTTGTCTTGATCCGAATGGTTCTTTTGCCAACTTTGAGATAGAGAAATTGGTTCAGCTTGCTAAGATCTATAAAGATGACTTCAGTGATTATGATTGTGAGAAGCTAAGGGGTGACCTTCTTGTATTCATTGATGATGTAAAAAAATGATACAGATTTTGGCAACTGTACTGATCTTGGCAACCTTGCTGAGAAGATGGTTCAAAGTGATAGACATACAAGTTTTCCTTTGGTGTATCGTCTCATTGAATTTGCATTGATTTTGCCGGTGGCAACCGCAACGATTGAAAGAGCCTTCTCCGCTATGAATATTATCAAGACCGAATGGAGGAACAAAATGAATGATGATTGGATGAATAATAGCATGATATGCTATATTGAGAGGGATTTGTTTGCATGTGTTGAAGATGACAAAATTTTGAAGCGCTTTCAAGGCATAAGAAACCGTAAGATGCATTTGCCACGTGAGAGTCCAAGGTGCGTACTGTTTTAGTATAATTCATTTAATACTGCTATCTTGAATCTTGATATATAAAGAAGTATGACATTTTAAAATTTATGTAGTGTTGAGCGTGGTGGTTCAAATGGTGTGAATTCATGAAGAATTGAAGACGCAAGATATCAGACATGGATTTTTTTATTATTATTATAGAAGACTCTTTGTATTTGGTACTTTTCTATCTTCATCGTAGTACTATGTCCTTTTGAGCACTTTGAATCAATATCAATCTTCACTATATTTATTAGACTACTATGTACAGCGAGCAAAATTTTTTTTGCCCTCTGTTATTTAGCACCCCCCATAGTTCGTTTCTGGATCCGCCACTGGCTATAGGTAGCATATCGTGATGACAATTGTATTGTACGTGTCAAGTCTATGGTTGTTGGTCGTTGAAGTGGCACGTCACATACATTGTCCTTCATATTGCATATGCATATACAATCAGATGCCAAAGGAAATGCATATCCAATATGTACATATGGCACCCCGAGACATATGGTTGATCTATACCTTAAATCTGTGGGCGAAGATAAGTATGCTCAAGAGAAGAAAGCTGAATCACATTTCAATCTCCAAACCGACAAAACCAGGGAAGAAAGTTGTTCGCAGCAATTCCTGAAGGAACCCAGCAACAACACATCGCTTCCACAGGAGGATGATCTCATGAGAACTAACCACAGAAGGATTTGTCTCCCAAATAACATAGAAACTATGACAGTTACATAGACACTATGTTGACAACGACCTACTATGCGTTGTAATTTAAACAGTTGTCATCTATATTTTACGCTATTAAGCAACAATATTGTATCGAACATATATGACATATTTTGTATGACTTTTATATATCTGACAAGAATTTCATGTCATATTATTCTTTCTATATATAGATATTACGAGTGCCAATCCAGGAGGAACTATGCCTTGTGGATATTCCACAAACTCTATACTTTGAGACACAAAATATTTCTTGACTCTTAATAAGAGACAAAATCTCATTTCTATATAGTGTACTAGAAAGAGCGGAGGTAACAAATAGAACCACTCAACTCCTGACTCATTATCAAAATGAGAGGATGAGAAGTATGGTCACAATGGGATACAACTTCTTGCAAGCTTCTCCGTGGAAATAGATGAATAACATCCTCCAAGACAGTAAATACAAATCAACATCAAGTTGATAGACCATATGGATATTTATTATCCAATGTCTATGGATGTAAACCATCCAAAAACCCAGCAAAATTGCACACAATTTTGAGGTGCTAGGACATCGGAACTCCATGACTCTATTGTTATGGGAAATATTATGGAGTCCAAAAAGGTTGATATTTCCACAAGCCATATTGGTTCCATTGAATCAATCATACAAAGACTACAAAATATCGACATATACTTCTCATTCCTTACACCTTCAATTGGATCTAGACCAAACGTCCTAGGCAGAGTGTCCAACACACCCAAATTGGATCGAACTAATGGTGGCAATTAAGGAGATATGCTCTCGCTAAGTAATGAAAAGTATTACCATAGTAATACATTCTTCTCATAATATCCTTTCTTATGAAAGCAAGGTGGTGAGATAGCGAGAGCTTATAGCACATGTTCCCATATTTAATCATTGGCAGATCAAAGAAATTTGATAGCTTTAGACAAACAAGTCCTAAATGTACTTCACATTCTGAATCGGATACAAATCACAATATATATTGTGCACTGAAAGGGCATCCAGGCCCCTAGTGGGTTTGGCCTAATTGATAACAAACGATCAAGTGACTAATGTAATTATTGTGTAATAAGCAAGCATTAGATCCTAAAGTGAGTGAAGACAAAGAATTGAAGTAAAAAAGAAGCAAGCAAAGTTTGAATGATATAAGATCAAGTTGCCCTGAAAGATAGGAGTTTTAATGGCTTACTATTTATTCAATGGTTTATTCTCAAGTTTTCCTATAGGGTTTTGAAAAAGTTTTTCCAATGGGATGAATCAAATGGTGATTACCGGAAGCCAATTGATAAGAGGGAGTGTTAGAAATAGGATCAGTTAATTATCAATTAACACATGTTAATTGTGCTTGTTCATGTGAGGGGATATGTCCTAAATATGACGTGTTCACACTATGTTTACACACCCTTCTACTCTATAAAAATACTTTTCATGTACAAACCATTGATTGAATACTGAAGTTCATCACTCAATTCTTTCGGTCTGTACTTGTAATACTATTTAATGAAACGGTGGATAATGGATGATGGTTGATCGATTGCTTATTGGGTTTAATTAAATGTTATATGATACAAAGCCAACCAATATCTTATAAACAATACCATGAAAAAAGATTTTGGAGAAACCGTATCTATGAAAGTGTGGCATGAATAATCGATAATCCATATTCCAGCTTTAGCTAAACTAAATGGGACCTAAGATGACAACATAAGGTATTCACTTTTTCCTTTTTCTTAGTTATTTCCTCTTTTAGCTTCTCAATACAAAAGTGGCAAATGTAACGAGGGGAACTAAAGTTTGATAATGAATTTAATTGTCTATGTTGGTGTGCTCGAATAGTTGATTATACTTTATTGCTATAGCTATAGGTGGCATATCATGAAGCCAACTGTACTATACGTGTCAAGTCTATGGTTGTTGGTCGTTGAAGTGGCACGTCATATACATTGTCATGTATGGTGATGTGCCATCGCTCAAATCTTCGGTCACGCGACTTCAACTTAGCATACGTTTACGAAGACCATTCCAAGCTTAGGACCATCATATATATATATCAAATCATTATTTTTGAAAAGAAAATAAAAGTACTCGTATAAATTAAATCTCTAACTGTGTTGATTATATATATAACAGATATAGGAGAGTGATCGGACGGCTGTGTACGTAGTGGCATGCCAGCTGGCAGCATCTTCGACATGCATGGTGATCTAATTAAATGGGATGGCAAATTTTTGTAGGGGAATTCCTTGCATGAGTAAGAGGCATGGGATGAGTAAGTTGGGGCGGGGCGGGGAGGNGATGGCCCTCCGTGGGATCCAAAGGCGATGACGGCCGGGGCTCGCGGGTCGAGAGGGACTGACGTCAAGACGCGGAGGAGGCCACGTGGCCGAGGGAGGAGACCCGTGGAGCCCACAGGTGCACCCATGTGTCAGGGCCCACCCATCGTGTCGCGCGCGCTGCCTCCTGACTTGGCGCGGTCACGCCACGTCCACAGGATTACCTAGGACGCGCACCCGCGCAACACGTACGGTCAAGCACAAGCAAGCCGTCTCTCTCGTCTCCTGCTGCATGCATCCGCCATCTCATCTGCAGGCTGCAGCTAGCCTCCCACGATGCATCCATCCATCCATCCGCGATCCGCTCTGTATATATATATGTATGTAGAGAGAGAGAGAGCGCGAGCGACCAACAATCATCCAGTCCAGTCCAGGGTATAGCTAGCTAGATCGATACATGGAGATGGAGGCCGGCGAGAGCTGCTGCGGCAGGCGAAAGCAGCAGACAAATATTAGCAGCAGCAGCAACAAGAGTAGTAGTCGCAAGTGCTGCCCGCTGCGGCGGTCGCGGAAGGGGTGCATGAAGGGGAAGGGCGGGCCGGAGAACCAGCGGTGCCCCTTCCGCGGCGTCCGGCAGCGCACCTGGGGCAAGTGGGTCGCCGAGATCCGCGAGCCCAACCGCGGNCCCGCCTCTGGCTCGGCACCTTCAACACCGCCCTCGACGCCGCCCGCGCCTACGACTCCGCCGCCAGGGCCCTCTACGGCGACTGCGCCCGACTCAACCTACTCCTCGCCGCAGCCGCAGCCGCCGGTACTCCTGCTGCTGCTACCCCTTCCACGCCCTGCAGCGGCGGCTCCAGCGCCAACGACTCCATCAACTCCAACTCCTTGTCGACGCAGCAGCAGCATCCGCTGACGACGATGCTGCTGGACGACGACAACTACACGCTGCAGCAGATGCCATCGTCGGAGGAGGACTTCGAGACATACGTGACGCGGCTGCCCAAGGCGGAGGACTTTGGGCTGGAGGGCTTCCAGGAGGTTCCGCTCGACGTCCTCGACGAAACCGGCGGCGGCATCAGCATATGGGACCTCTCCATCTGCCCCTCCGACATCATGGCCGCCGCCGCCACCACCAAATAATTAAGCCCGCCGGCGACAGCATATATATGCATAATAATTAACGACGACGACATCATATATCTATCTACCGGCTGGCTATGATATATGATCATCATCAGCTCTCTCTAAACATGCATATATGCTTGTCCTCCTCCTCCTCGTCGTTGTTAATTATATACTACTAGTACTAACTACTATAATTAGCATACTGCTACCTATAATACCGCAAGCGGCCGACATCGATCAACTGCATGTCAGCATGCATATGTATGTATGCATCGATCGATCTTAATTAGTTAGGCGAGCTGTGCTTGCTTATCTTATATCCCATATTATATATACTAATTAATATTATGTGTTGGTGGTATAGCTAGCTAGTGTGTTTAATTAGCTAGTCGAGTGTTGAGATGCAGCTAGCTAGCTAGCAGCCCACTCGCCAGGCGCAGCACTAGCGTTTAATCTAATTATTAGCTTGGTACTTACTTCATGATTAATAAGGTAGTTGTATATATATGTGTGTGTGTATATAACACTGTGTACAGCTAGCGCCATGTGTGTATACTCTACTAATTTAATTAGTAATTAATAATAATGTGTCAAATTAAATAAAATTGGGATATACTTCACGATCGATCGATCGATCCACCAGTTAATTTTTTTCAGTGAATTATGATGAGGAGGAGGAGGAGGTGCATGTTGCATGCACTGCTCCGGCCGTATAGTAGTCCGTACGTGTGCATGTACGTGTTAAATGTTGTTGACATCACATGTATACTGATGATGGATGTTGTGGTTGGTGTACTGTCGATGGAGGCGGACTCCAGCTTTGCTGGGCTGGGGGGTTCGATCCACTGCATGCATGCATGTCAATCTGTCGTGTCTACCTGAGTACAAGTAACTCCATCGATGCACTCTCCATAATATCATCAGTCATGCATGCTCGCGCGTGTCGCCCTGCATGCATCGCATCTGTAGCGTGCTATGTTACTTATAATTATTATATGCATCTGACCGTCGTCGTCTCGTCTATCCATTGTGGTGGATTCAGCATGCACTCAGTATATCCGGCCATCATAACATTTTTTTGTCTAGCGACAAACTACAACACAAGTTGAGATGGCCGAGTTGGTCTAAGGCGCCAGATTAAGGTTCTTGTCCGAAAGGGCGTGTGTTCAAATCCCACTGAAGTTCAAATTTAGACCTTGAATAGCTAGTTTGTGGTTCGGTGTCAAATTGTGCCTTACCAATTTTTTGGATAATGTTTCTAAATGTTTGGATTGGTACATATATTTGCTAGCTATCACCGTCTCTTAGTAGCAAACTAGTACGTCCTATCAAATTTGGTAGTGCCAAAATTTACCTAAATTTTTATATTACCAAAATTTTAATAAGGCATCAAACCGAACTGGCCCATGCTCAAATTTAGATCTCTCCCTTTCAGTCTCAAAATGCTTGTTTCAAAGGGCAAAATTAAATAATTATAATTTCTCTGTGTTCAAATTTAGATTCTGAAACTAACCACTTTATTTTCTTTCCTGCCTCTGCAGGACCTTTCATAATTCAGATCTATGCCATTGAAGATGCTCGTTTCAAATGGCAAAATAAGTAATTTCCCTTCTTACTTAGCGTTCGAATATCGACTCTAAAACTAATCAATTTAATTTATTTTTCCTTTCCCGACCCTTCCATAATTCAGATTTAGATATATGCAGTTGAAAATGCTCGTTTCAAAGGGCAGAATAATTAGTTCCCCCTTTTCCACTACGTTCAAAGCATGGTTTCAGGTTATTTGAGGTATGCCTTGTTTTTTCTATATTAATTATCGGATTATGTGCTCCACACTTCAAAAAATACATTTTCTTGAAAAACTTTATTTTATTGTATTACTTAGACCACTTGTTTTAAGCTATTTATTAAGTTTATTTTTTAAAATATTTAATTTATCCCTATAATCAAGTGTATAATTCGTGACAATAATCTAAATCAAACGGGACCTACAAAGATGATTCTCAATTCGTGCCTGTGAAAGTTAGAATTTCCCTTGCCAAATGCCAAGTACTCTAGAATTTACCCTAAATTTGATATTGTTGCTTGGTCAACTCGTGTTTAGTTTTGGGAAGGAATTATGACCAAATTGCATTGGTTGAGCATAATAATTAGCAACCTCGTAACTTGTATGACTAAAGGAATTCGAAAGCTTGTAGGTTTTATCTAAATTTGCTTGAAACTTCAATTGGATTTGAAGACATTAACTAAGTTTTCAGTTGATTTCACACGATAATAAGGGTTATTTTAGGCAAAGTGGTCTTTTTTCGAGTAGAGTTCAAATAAGGTTAGAAGTTAATACCAAGGAATACATTTATGCCGCATAGAACGAGTTGCATCATTGCTTCTTTTCCACGGAGGGAAGGTGAAGCAACATGTGGAGAATATGGGTACCGTATATCCTCATGGCTGGCTTATCCGACTGACTATAGGGGATAGGTTATGGTTCATGATTATGTAATCGACTTAGGACTTAAGTATTACGTTACCTTGTGTAATAAGGAACGGCTTATAGTCCTGAGTCGGGAGTAATGTGGAGTTCTATACAGTATGTAATTAGGTCTCCGACTTGTGAACCTATCCTCTAAGCCTATATAAGAAGAATAGGACGTCCCTTGAGAGGCATGTTGAAAGAGAGAGATTGAAAGAGATCGACATAAGAGGAAAGAGATCACGAGATTAATAAACCACTCGGCGGATCAAATCCCCGAAACAGGAGTAGGGTATTACTTCTTTATAGAAGGCCTGAACATGTCTAAATCCCTTTGCACAATAACCCATCGTGTTTGGCACTTGACTGCTACCCCCAGTTTCTTATTGCCATGTTAACGGCAGATTTTCGTAATCTACTCGGAGAGGAAAGAGAAAACCGATGCAGAGAAGAAGAAGCGATTCGAGTCGGATCGGTTGTGTTATCGGACCAAGCCGGAGTCGGACCAAGTTCCGTATCGGACTCAGCGGCGCATCGGACCAGGTGGAGCGTCAGCAGAGGGGCTGTATCGGCCGATGCGGGTGCAATGCGGCCATCGGCCGATGGAAGCAGGAAGCTGATGGAGGCAGCGTGGGCTCGGTTTGGGTTTAAGTTAAGCTTCAAAGGAGATTGCCAAATAGGGATAAGGCCCGGTTTTAGGCAATTGTATCTTGTAAATTAAGTGAGTTTAGATCTAATCTATGGCAAGAGTCCGCCATAAGGACTTGTATGTTAGTTAGAGATAAGATCGTGTCCTATACGGACCATGTTGTAAATCACGGGTATAAATATCCCGGTAGTCTGTACATAGAATCTCTCTCAATCAATTCAACAACCAAAAACAATCTACTTTCGGCGCATCGCCACCCTTGCAAGAGGTTGCTTCCCGATGAGTTCTTGCTTCCCCAGAGCAGAGGTAAGAACTCGCACCCGACGATCTACGTCGTCGGGGCTAGCATGTCGTTTTAGACACGTTAAGCCCTGGCGACGTGATCGTCGTCTACCATGTCTTGGATGATCTTGATATGCCTTGCTAATTCTATCTCGCCAGCGGTTAACTCGCTTTAGGGTTTGTTGCCGACGATGGTCGAATTAGTTTGCTTGTCTAGATCCTTTAAGGCATCTACCATCCCCAAAAGCGATCGGCGGCTTGAGTTTTTTTGTGTTACTTCTCAATTCACACTTTGCGTTGCTATCGACCCTAGTCGTGTTTTGAGATCTAACACAAAGCCTATTTTCGATCGTAATTAAGGATAGCGCCGGGGTTTCAGCCGGTCTTACCTAGTACATGTGATCACTTTATGTTTTTATATGTATTTGCCACTTATACGAGTGGATCGACAGATATAAATGTGTTTGTCATGAATTGGTCTTAAGATTCCTCTGTGATCAGCACATTTATATTAGCCGATCGGTTCATATAAGTTTACGCTAGAGTATTAGCTAGCGCATTTATTTCACACATCTCTCATCGGCCGATGCCATCAAATTGGAACAAACACATTGATGAAGGCCGACGAGATTAGATCTGTTTATTATTCTTATTTTTTTATAACCTCAAGTAGGCCGATATAGCCTTGCCCTATCGGCTAGGCCCTCACGATGCGACATCGGCCTATCGGCCGATCGGCCATCGTTTTCTAACATGGTTTACTTATTTATTCTTGTTGATTGCAGATCAAATCAACTGGCACACCCTAAACGCATCTAGGCAAGCCATTGGACCTGCACTGGAGTTAAGCAGATCTCCCAGGCCGCCGTGGTAACGTGGAACCCGCTTGACACGTGGGCGGGTCAAAATTCTGCGCCAACACGCTTTTGGCACGCCCAGTGGGACGAAGAAGAACACAAGCTTCGCATCGTCAACAAGGTCACGTCAGGATGTCAAAGCAGAACGAGATCTTAGAAGAGAACGTCGTCTCGGTGACCGCCGATCAGCTCAGCGAGGAGCAAAAGGCCGAGATGGCAAAGTTGATCGAGCAGTTCCAAAACATGTACTTGCAAACATACTCCAGGACTCGGCAAGGTAATCTTATTCAGAAATCCAAGGTGATAATGCCAAGCCCTGGGGACGGAGCTAGCACGTCGGCGGCAGCCCAAGGTCAAGCCGTCAAGACTGAAGATGATACCCGTTGCGCTACGCCGACACTATAGGACCGCATCGACTCCGCGGTTCACTCAGCACTGATCAACCAATCCGGAGTCCTAGTGAACATGTTGACCAATACGGTCAAGTCGATACTAGATGGTTCTATTCACCAGTACAAACCTCAAGGGCCGATCTTCTTGCCTGAAAACAAATTCCCTGCGTATCGGACCTTGAGGACTGACCTGAGCACGGTTGCACAGCCGACGGTGCCGATCCTACCTCCATTGGCCCAGCCAACATCAACCATGCCGCTGGTCTTGACAAAACAGGTGGGAGGAAGTCCCCAGCACATCACAGAAGACCAATTTGCACAATGGACAAAGGGGAAACAAGCTTCAGCAGTCTTGCAGCAGCCGATGGTTGAGCCAACGCAACAAGCTTTTACCAATCCAACATCGACTGGGCAAGCCCAATTCCCCCTGACAAATAATCCTCCACAAGTAGCTGCCTACAACGCGCCGCAAGGCTATCAGCAGTACTCCACGGGGCAGTATGATGCACCAAACCTGAATCATCACTTTCAGCCATATCCCCTAGGCAATATCGGCCGGAAGGTTTTCACAGCCTTATCATCAAGAGCTTCCACACCAGCCCGCAGGAATCACACGAGGGCATTGGGCCGATATGATAGCCGAAGTGATGCGTGATCAATTCGGCTTAAAGCCCAAGGAGAGTGCAACGTGTACCGGCACCCAGACCTAGAGGAGTTCGACAGAGTGCCGTTGCCAGGCCGTATAAGATTCCAGACTTCTCCAAGTTTTCAGGGCAAGACAATGTCTCCACATATGAGCATATCAGTCGGTTTTTAGCCCAGTGCGATGAGGCATCAGCTGTGGAGACATTGAGGGTGAGATTTTTCCCCCTATCTTTGTCAAGATCGGCGTTCACATGGTTTTTCTCTCTGCCATGCAATTCTATCAGAGGATGGGTGGACCTGGAGAAACAGTTTCATCGGTACTTCTTCAACGGTGTACAAGAAACGAAGCTGTCTGATCTTATCGCCATCAGGCAAAGGGTTGATGAATCGGTCCCAGATTACATTCAACGGTTCAGGGATGTGAGAAACAAGTGCTATAGCCTCAGTCTGACCGATTCCCAGCTGGCCGATCTGGCGTTCCAGGGGCTACTTGGGCCGATACGAGAAAGGTTCTCGTCGCAAGAGTTTGACAGTCTAGCTCAGCTAGCACAGAGGGTATCGGCCCACGAACAAGGATTCCAGGAGGCAAGGAAATTCACGAAGAAGATCAACAACGTGTATCAGTACGCCTCCGATGACGATGAAGATGACATTGATGAGGTCGATTTGGCTGAATGGGCCCGGATGAAGAAGCCAACCACGTGCCAATGGATCAAGAAGGGCGACAAGGAAGAGAAGTACGACTTCGACATCAACAAGGCCGATAAGATATTTGATTTACTACTACAAGAGAAGCAGATCCAGCTGCCAATAGGTCATGTGCTGCCATCGGTTGAAGAGATCAAGAAAAGGAGATATTGCAAATGGCATAATACGTACTCTCACCATACAAATGAGTGCAAGATCTTCCGACAGCAGATACAATCGGCCATCGAACAGGGCAGGATCAAGTTTGATGAAGCCAAAAGGCCGATGAAGATTGAAGGACACCCGTTCCCAATCAACATGGTGCGGGCTGGCAGGGCCGATAGCGATGCCTATCGGACCAATAAGCGACCTCATCAGACTTCAGAAGGCCTCATCAAGAAATATACCAACGGAGGCATGAAGAGCAAGATCAAGACTACTCTGAACAAGATAATTTCTATGATCCTCATTGGGAGTGCGAGTTTTTTTGTTTTTGCTGGAACTAAGGGATGAGGCTGCCGACAATGCAAGAGTGTCCTGCGTGCAATGACGTGGAGGAATCCTACCAGGGTAGCTCAAGCAGGTAGGCGCATCGGCTGGTCAAGCAGAGGAGACCTGTACACGAGAGGCTGGGGCCGATGCACCATGATCGACAGACAGATGATGATGAGCAAGTTTAGAACCCTCAGTGGTGCCCAGGTGATTTATTCAGCAAGACCCAGAAGCGACGGGTTCAGAGGCTAAGGCAAAAAGAGAAGATCCAGGAGCAACAGGCAGCAATCGCTCATCGGCCCAATAAGACCAGGAAAGAATGGAAGCTAAAGTCTACAGTAGAAAAGGCCGATGAGGAAAATACTAAGTCAACTCAAGCTCCTACGTCCTCAAAAGGTAAAAGCATAGCATCGGCTTCTGTTAACATGGTTTTTCTATTGCCAGCAGAATATAGCATACAGATGGCTGATGAAGTAATAGCCGATGACAAGATGGAGCAATTTTCGGCTAAGCTATAGTTGTCACTAGAACAAGCCGTGTTCGACAAGCCAGCCGACACCAGTTATAGGCACCTCCGGCCGTTGTACATCAAGGGATTCGTCAATGGGCGGCCGATGACGAAGATGCTAGTCGATGACGGCGCGGCAGTGAATTTGATGCCGTATACAACTTTCAGGAAGCTTGGAAAAGTACCTGAGGATTTAATCAAGACAAATATGGTGTTGAAAGATTTTGGCGGCAACGCATCTGAAGCGAAGGGGGTGCTGAACGTGGAGCTCACAGTTGGCAACAAAATGATCCCTACAACCTTCTTCGTTTTTGATGGAAAGGGTTCCTACAGCCTGTTGTTGGGATGAGATTGGATCCACGCAAATTGTTGCGTCCCTTCGACAATGCAACAATGCCTTATTCAGTGGCAAGGGGACCAGGTCGAGATCGTGCAGGCCGATAGATCAGTACACGTGGCCAATGCCGATCTTGCAGTTTGGGAGATGGAAGGAATCGATTGCCTGTCTGGACGAGTTTGGGAGGCCGATTTCTTGAAGGTAACTAACGGTGATATCGAGCCGATCGAAGATGGAGACAAGCAGTTACTTTAACAAAGGTGTGACATCCACAAGCCAAGATGAACAAGATAGTCCCTATACAGAAGATGCGGTGGATGAGTTTGACGGAAAATTGGGACAAGGCTTCACGTCGGCCGGTGAGCTTGAAGAAGTCGACATAGGGATAGGTGATAGACCTAGGCCGACGTATGTAAGTGCTAACCTACCAAAGGAATATAAGAATAAATTGATACATCTTTTGAAAGAGTTCATGGATTGTTTTGCATGGGAATACCATTAGATGCCAGGATTAAGCCGATCGATTGTAGAACATCGGCTACCCATAAAACCAGGCTATCGGCCGTTCAAACAAGCTCCCAGGAGATTTAAGGCCGATATGTATGAAGCTATCAAGGCAGAAATTACAAGGCTCTACGACGCCAACTTTATCAGACCCTGTCGATATGCAGAGTGGGTTTCCAATATAGTACCAGTGTTGAAGAAGAACGGCAAGCTTAGGGTGTGCATCGATTTCAGAGATCTAAATAAAGCAATGCCAAAAGACGAGTACCCTATGTCGATGGCCGATTTGCTAGTTGATGCTACATCTGGACACAAGATAATCAGCTTTATGGATGGAAACGCAGGTTATAACCAAATTTTCATGGCTGAGGAAGATATTCACAAGACAGCTTTCAGGTGTCCAGGGGCAATCAGCCTGTATGAGTGGGTTGTTATGACATTTGGTCTCAAGAACGCTGGAGCCACCTATCAGAGGGCAATGAATTATATTTTTCACGACCTTATCGGTTCCTTGATCGAGGTGTACATTGATGATGTGGTTGTGAAGTCAAAAGAGTACGATGATCATTTGGCCGATTTACGCAAAGTATTGGAAAGAGCAAGGAAATATGGTCTAAAGATGAATCCTAACAAATGTGCTTTTGGCGTATCGGCCGGTCAGTTTTTGGGTTTCTTGGTCCATGAGAGAGGAATCGAGATTACACAGAAGAACATAGATGCCATAAAAAAGATCCAGCCTCCTCAGAATAAGACTAAGTTACAATCTCTGATTGGGAAGATCAACTTTGTTTGACGTTTTATATCAAACCTGTCAGGCAGGATAGAGCCATTCACTCCATTATTGAAGTTGAAGGACGATCAGGAATTTATATGGGGTGATAAGCAGCAACAGGCGTTGGACAATATCAAGGAGTATTTGAGTTCCCACCAGTTTAATCCCTCCACAAAAAGGAGTCTCATTTAAGTTGTACCTGTCGGCCGATAAGAGGTCTATCGGCTCTGTTTTGGTTCAGGACATCGATGGCAAAGAAAGAGCTATTTTCTATCTCAGCAGAAGATTGTTGGATGCTGAAACAAGGTACACGCCGGTGGAGAAGTTATGTTTGTGCTTATATTTTTCATATACTAAATTGAGGCATTATTTACTTTCCAATGAGTGCATTGTGGTAAGTAAGGCTGATGTGATGAAATATATGCTATCGGCCCCTGTTTTGAAAGGGAGAATTGGGAAGTGGATTTTTGTCTTGTCAGAGTTTGACCTCAGGTATGAATCGGCCAAAGCAATCAAGGGACAAGCCCTGGCCGATTTCATTGTTCAACATCGAGATGATTCAATCACATATTCAGATATTGTGCCATGGACATTGTATTTTGATGGATCTGTTTGTAGACATGGATGCGGTATCGGCCTAGTCATCATATCCCCTCGGGGGGCAAGCTTCGAGTTTGCATTCACTGTCAAGCTTATTATACTAACAATCAAGCAGAATATGAAGTGTTCTTAAGGGTTTGCAATATTACAAGAGGTCGAGGCCGATTTCGTAGAGATTATTGGTGATTCTCAATTTGTGATCAATCAGCTTTCTGGGGAGTATAAGTGCAGAAATGATATTCTAAGAGTCTACAATGAGAGTGCCTGGAGTTGTTAAAAGCTTTCAAGATTGTGACGATGAGGCATATACCCAGGAAGCAGAACTTCGAGGCCAATGATTTAGCTCAGGGGGCATCAGGATACATGCCTATGGTAAAGACGTAGAAGTTAAAATCGCCACCGTGGATGCCGATGACTGGAGGTTTGCTATCATTGGGTACTTGAGAAATCCTTCTCAATCGGCGTCACGAAAGATGAAGTATAAAGTTCTACATTATGTCCTGCTTGATGATGATCTATACTATCGACATTGATGGTGTCTTGCTAAGGTGCTTGAGTTTAGAAGAAGCCAAAGTTGTTATGAGCAGGTTCACGAAGGAATTTGTGGGACACATCAATCGGCCCATAAAATGAGATGGCTTTTAAAGCGCACCGGATATTTTTGCAACGATGCTAGAGGATTGTTTCAAATACTACAAGGGGTGCAAGATTGTCAAAAGTTTGGAGCAATTCAGAGAGCACCGGCATCGGCTGTGCATCCAATCATAAAGCCGTGGCCGTTTCGTGGATGGGGTATAGACATGATCAGACAGATTAATCCTCCATCAAGCAAAGGACACAAGTATATTTTAGCGGCTACAGATTACTTCACAAAGTGGGTTGAGGCATTCCTATATAAAAAGGTTGACTCTAAGGATGCCATCCAGTTTGTAAAGAGCATATCATATATAGATTTGGACTTCCCAGACGCTGACGACCGATCAGGGATCATTTTCGTGTCCGATGAGTTTGTTGAGTTTGCTGACAGCATGGGCATTAAACTGTTGAATTCTTCTCCATATTACGCGCAAGCTAATGGGCAAGCAGAGGCTTCTAAAAGAGTTTAATCAAATTATCAAGAGGAAATTGCTGAACAACCGAGACAGTGGCATACAACGTGGCCGATTCCCTTTGGGCGTATCGGATGGCTTGTCATGGTGCAACTCAAGTGCGCCTTATCAGTTGGTTTATGGACATGAAGCTGTGCTGCCATGGGAGACCAACATCGGTCAAAGAGGATTGCGTTGCAAGATGATTGACAGCCGATGAATACCACAATCTTATGGTCGAGAGCTGGATGATTTGGCACACGTGCGATTGGGGCCTTGGAGAAAATCAAGCGAGATAAAGATCGAGTTGCTTGTCATTATAACAAGAAAGTTGTAGCCAAGTCCTTTGAGGAAGGGGATCTTGTTTGGAAATTGATACTTGCATTGGTTCCAGAGATAACAGATTCGGCAAGTGGTCATAATTGGAAGGTCCTTTTCCGATTCATCGATTGTTCCTCATAATACGTATTTGTTAAAGGATTGACGGAGAAGTTTTTGGCAGAGCGCTTAATGGCAAGTACTTAAAGAAATATTACCCCAGCATTTGGATCGACTCATGATTGGCTTGCTAGCCGATTACTGATAATAGCCGATGTGCAATGCATCGCCTTTAGATGGCGATATACACTATCGCCCTTAGTTCAAATTTTACAACATGAGCCCAGATCTTCTAAAATTTGGGGGGCATATATATACTCAGCAAATTTGTGGACTTAAATTATTTTTTTTTGGATGGATTGCTGTTTCAGTTTATCTGTCAGAAGGATTTTATCCATCGGCTGATACACTCTACTGTTCGTGCTCTATCAGCCGATGTGTGTCAGTGTTCATATTCAGTTGGTATTCTTATGAGTTACATAATCAAGATGAAATAGTCAATCATATTCGGCTGATTGGCCGATGAGATTTATATAGCAATCAAAGACAAAGTTAACTTTTACAGGAAGAAGATAGAAGTATATTACATCAGTCAGCTTATAAAGTTTTGGATAGCTGCAATGGCCTTGCGACGAATTTGATCAATGTCATCTATTACTTGTGCATCATCGGCCGATGACCCTGGGATTGGTTTTAATGACTTGCTCAGGGTTGCAAGATGCTTGGCCGATGCTTTCAGCTTTCTGTTTGGTTTTCTATCGCCTTCGGGGATGAGCTATCTTCACTTTGACTTCCTGGATTTCTTTACGGGTGGCTTCTAGCTTCATCGCAGATCTGCTTTGAGGGGCGGAGTTCTTCAAGCTTTTTGTTCAAGGCGATCGGCTCAACAATCAGCTCGTCCAATTTAGTCTTCTCAGAGTTCACTTGAGCTTTGCTGGCAGATATGGCCGATTCCAAGCCTTCACGCTCCGCCTCTCTGCGATTCTCTCTTTGGCCTTGTGAAGCTTGAAGTGGTATTGCTCAGGAAGATGGCTGGCGTCAATGATTCCATCAGGTTTTCAGGCAATGATCCTGGATTTCTTGTACCCTACTCCTGATTGGGTTGCAGTTCTCCACCAACGATTCTATGGACGCCTCCAGCCGATTAGCAATATCGGACAGCTGGCCTTTTATTCTTCAGAGATTGATGGCCTGGCTACGCTAGGTAGCTCCTTGTCTTCATCATCAAGAAATTGGCCGATGTCGTGTCACACCCCGATTTTCGATCGGGATTAAAAATGATTAAATAATGCATTTCTAGAAATTATATTAAAAGTTAAAGCAAGTTAAACAAGCGAATTTAGCAAGGAAATCAAAATTTTCCTTTAAAAATCATGGCCAGGAATATTTTTGTAGTATTCCCCGTGCCCTTAAGTACTCTCCAAAAATTTTCGTGAATTTTTGAAGCTAAAGAAATAATTTTAAAGTCACAAAGTTCATTTAACTAATTAAATTAATGGAAAAACGAATTAAAAATGCCCCCCTTTTGTTTTGGGCCGTTTCCGGCCCAAAGCCTTTCTCCCTTCCGCGCAGCCCACGGCCCACTCCTACCTCCCTCCCTCCTTTCTCTCCCTCCGGCCCAGCTTGGCCCGTTAGCCGCGCCCACGTTGCGAGTCTGGAACACCTCCCTCCTTCAACCTCCGGCCTCCCCTCTCGCCACCATTCCCGGTCGCCATGCGCCCTCGTGTTGCCGCCTTCCTCACGGCCTTCCTGCCTCCTCCGCGCGTGGACCGGTTCCCGCCCACGCCCGCGCCTGCCTCCCCCCACTTTCCCTCTCTCTCCCGCGCAGCTCGGCGCCGAAATCGCCGCCTTTTCCCCACACCGCCACCCCCACTCCGCCGCGATTTCCGGCCGCCTCCGCCACGATCTCGGCCTCCGAGCCTATAAAGAAACTCCCGGGACCCCCCTCTCACTTTTCCCCCCACTCTCGCGAGCTCGCCGTGCCCTCTCCCGCTCTCCCCAGGCGGAGCCACATGCCACCGCTCGTCGGCGTGTTTTGGCCGCTGCTTCCCGCCAAAATCCGCCGCCCCCTTCGGCTTCGCCGTGCGGTGCCGCACCTTGGCCGTGCCCCCGTCTCTGTCGTTCGTCGCCGGAGCCACCCGTTCCTCGCGAGCCCGAACCGCCGCAACCTTCGGCCGCCTCCGGCCAGCCTCTGTCGTCGTTGCCGCTCAGTGAGCACTCTCCTTTTTCCGCCCCTTCCGCCGCCTCCCGCACTGCCGCTCTTCGCGCCGCCGGCCGCTGCCGGAGACCGCGCACCCGCGCTTGCGCGCTGCTGCCGGGGCGGCCAACCGGCCGCCGTGCCCTCCCCCTCGGCCGCAAGGCCAGACCAAGCCACCCGGTCGGACCGGCCTAGAGGCCGGCCCCCCTTTTTCTCAGGCCGGCCCATCACCCCGCTCGGCCCGTTGGCGCATCTTCTCGCGCAAGTCCAATCTTGGTCCCTCGTTGCCCTCCTTCCCTTTTCGGCCCGTCGGCCCATTCCCGGCGAACAAGTCTAGGTTACCCCCCCCCCTCTCAGCCCAATTTTTCCCCCTTTCCCGCAAGGTCCAGTTTACCTCCTTTTTCTCTCTGATCCGCCGACACTTGTGTCGCTGACACGTGGGCCCCTTTGTTCGATCCGATCCACACCCAGACCACGTGGCCGCCCGCGGCTTCGCCACATTGGCGTCCACGTCGGCGCTACCTTCTCCTGTCCATCCGCCGTGGCCGCCACGTCAGCGCCACGTGGTGCGTCCGCACCCGTGCGTGCGTGGACTTGGTCCACCGTGGATCAGCCGCCCCTTGACCCGTTGACACGTGGGACCCGCCGTTCCGGCGTCGATTCCCTTTGATGATGTCAGCGTAGTCATTTCCTTTGTAAAATTAATTAATAATTGCGCAATAAATCGATTTAATTTCCAGAAATTGACTAAAATGGCTCAAAACTTCTAAAATTCATAACTAATTCATACGAACTCCAAATTGAGCCATTAAAATTGCAAAATTCATCTAAAATTGAGTTCTACATGTTTGTTTACTTTTTATGTACTGTTTACTTGGTTTTTATTAGTATTTTTCCTCGTTTTGCGTGTCAACGTGTAGATTGCGCCGTTTCGGACGATCGCGTTCACGAGCAAAAGAGTTCGGAAGATCAATCGAAGAAAGCAAGGCAAGTCACACACCCCCCCTTGAGCATTTTGATCCCAATTTATAAAATGTTTTACCGTTTACAAATAAATTGTATGTTTTGCTAATTACATGGGAATAGGGTTTACCTATCTGCTCGCTTATGGCTTATTTACTTGATGTCCTTTCTTTGTCAAACTGGGTGATAATTTGACTAGCTTGTGTCTCATGTGGACCTCGCTAGAATTATATTATGCTTAGCCATGCTTAATACCACTAGCTCACAACATGGGACAACTACATTATCTATTTCTAGTATCTTGATGAGCTGTGAGCTCGAGACATGTCGGCCACGTTTCGTTGGTCATAATTATCCAACTAAAATATGGATTAGTGGTGGGCTGTGGGTCTATAGTTTTGCTAGTCGCACCCATGGCAATTAAGGACCGGTTCGCGGGAAACCCTGGAAGAAATACCGTGCGTACCACAAGCCAGCGTGGGCAATGTCTGGACTTGTAGTGTAACTGGTCTCTAGCTGACGTACCCAGGCTAGGGTGGGTGTGATGGAGTTGGATCGGTGGGGGTTTACCCGTTGATCGGCTGCCGGATTCACCGTGGCACGAGAGGGGGCTGCCCGCTGCTGGTTTAGGGAGCGAGGGCGAAACCTGAGGTGTGGTATGATTGGTTAGGAAGGGTTATGCGAAGGGTCCTGTCACAGTCCCTTTCTGGGGTACCGTGGTGGTATACTAGCACACGGAAACGTGTCGTGGGGCTGTGTCTTGTGGGTACAAATGTACACCTCTGATCAGAGTAAAACTATTCGAATAGCCGTGCCCGCGGTTATGGGCGATCAACCAGATTCACTGTGATTAGTCCCACATGCTTAATTAATTTGACTTAATGAACTGGTGTAGTTCAGGTGGAATGGGTGGGCCTGTTCAACGTGGTTGTAGTGTTGTTCAGTGGAGATTTCATCCTGTCATAATTAAACAACTATTTACTGTTTTAAAATATAAGGATTTGCAACCGTTTTTCTGCAAATAGCCACAAGCCTCCCTCTGTCTAACCTTTGCACGGTTGCATCTTTGGTGTGGCTTGTTGAGTACGGTGGTTGTACTCAATCTTGCTATTTTTCCTCCTTTTCAGAAGTTTAGTACTTCTGAGTTGAAGATAAAGTTAGAGGACCAAGGCTCAGACCCCAGTTTAGTTTGCCTGTGGAGTGGAGCTGAAGCCCCACTAGGATCGTCTCTTTCCGCTGCTGTTTTCTTTTCTGTGTGAGGACTAAGTGCGTCTTCTGTAAGTATTTATGCTTTATTTACATTTGGATCTGTATATTGATTTGTCATTTTGTGTACCTTGGCTTGATTCCTGGATGGGGATTTATACACAAAATAGTCTGGAAATTTGGGGATAAATTTTCGGGCGTGACATGTCAAAGGTGAACATATCGGCTAAGGTCTGCAATCATCAAAATGAGACATGGTTAACTCAGTCAAAGTGCAATCGGCAGGAGATACAAAGTAGTCTGGTTTACCTGTGATGGGACATCGGCTGTTGTTGCATTGGCCTCCTTTTGTTGTTCTGAAACGGCAGGTGAAGGGGTTGGCCGATGTGGTGAGGGTGATGGAGCTCGCGGCTGAAGAGAAAAGCAAGAATCAGATACACATTATTAAGAAGATGAAGCAGGTAGATTGGCGCTTAAGGAAGCAATTGGAGAAGGTGGTGGAGAAGGAGAGGGAGTTCTCAATCGGGCCTTGGCTTGTTCAAGTTTCTTTAAAGTGGCTTTCTTTGTCCTTGGTAATGGGACCGATTGAGTTCTTTCCTTAAGCAAAGACGACGCAATGACCTGCAGAGATCAAGTTAGAACACACCAATGAACTAAAATTGAAGAACTATATGAGGAAGCTTATACTAACCTTGCGGACTGCATGTCTGGTTTTCTTGGGTTGAGCAGCGCCAGCTTGATCATCGGCCGGTGGATCTGCAGTGTGTGTGGCCGATGGATCTTCACTTGGCTTATCGGCCGATGGCTCTTCAGCAGTGCTGGCCAATGGATGTTGGTCTTCGGGCATGTCAGCAGCTGCTGCATCGACCTCCTCCTCCATTACTTGGTCATTCAGGAATTCTTCCACGGAGGGATCTAGCTTGTCAAGATTGGCTTGGTCGTCAGTTTTAGATTTTTTGTCGGGTTTCTGAATTTTTTCCTTGGCTGGCACCTTGCTCTTTGTGGTCTCTTTAATTATCGGCCCTTGGAGCAGTGAGGACACCTTTGGGGCAATAAGGCCGATAGTTGACTCCATAACAGTTTTTCCTGATGGAGCCAGGACCAGAGCATAGGATATTCTTTGCCCACTGTTGCTGAGAGATGGAACTGAGGCGTCAGGGACTTGGGGGCTGATATTGTCAATAAGCTCTGTCAAGTAAAATCTGGCCGATTGATGGAAGATGTGAGTAGCCCACTCATGCCACCATGTTTGGAAACTGATATGGATGAAGGCATTCAAATGCAATCGGTCACAGTCGCCCAAGTTTGGGATTCTGGTCTCCAAGATTTTACTCATGCTCAATGCTGATGAGACCGTACCTCTGCTCTCTAGGAGCCGATGGAAGTGCAAGCTGACGGGAAGTTGTCCAAGTCCGCATTGTCTGGCGGCTACCATGGGATTATAAAATTCATATGACAAGATGGTGCTCCTGCCTTGGAATATGCCCACTGGGAGCAGGCATGGGGTGACGCCGATCATGAATAACTCCCTTGAGACCATATCATCATTTAGCAGGCCCAAGTTGAGATCGGCAGGGAACTCGAAATCAGAATTTGAAGGATAAACAAACATGTCCATCTTGACTGATGGAGGGCCGGTGTAGAATCGGATGAACCATGTGGACATGTCTTCGGCCGATTGATCAGCTCCAGGATAGACCGAGGATGCTTCTCCAAAGGACATGCACCTTCTAGTTGAGGGAACATCATTATCGTTTTAGTCCGATGGGAAGACAGAGTCGGATAGCGGAGGCCGATCGACCATGGTGTTGGTGTAGATGGTTAACCATAGCTGGACAAACCACCATGGACCTCCATGTGCCACTGTCCGATTCAGCTTTAGATCTTGAGTGGCAGAGTGCAGTAGCCGATAGACAGCTCCAAGGAGGTATCGGCCAAGAGGAAACTTTTTCTTTTCGACCAGAGCCTGAGCTAAGTGTTGGCAGTTCAAAGTGGGGCCGTAGGTTGATCCACAGAAGATGTATCTTTCCAACCATAACGTCAGAAAGGCCACATGCTCTCTCTCTGAAACAGATCCTTGCTCCATGTGTTCAGAGATGTATCCAGACCAACCCCCAATCTTCTTGGTTTTCAACTTATGAGTACTGTTAATGAGGAGGTTGAAACGGTTGATGTCGGTGAGAATGTCTAGGCCCGTCAGCATTTTAACATCTATCAGCATGGGGGTAATCAGACCTTGCCTGAACAGAAAGGCATTCAGGGTGTTGGACCAAAAATAGGTGGCGGCCGACATGAGGGGTTCATTCTTCTTGGTGTCTGCTAGAGACAGAGCAAGGCACTGGCCGATTCCTATCTCATCCCAATGTACTTGTTTGGCTGCAGCAATTCTCTTGTACCAGGTCCTACATCCATTGAGCTTTGACGGCCAAAACCTGAAGGTGTGCTTCCATGAAGAGACGCTGGGCTTTGCTTGCCTGAAGGGGACTCTGTTCGATTCAGCGTTTATCAGCCAAGTGGGGTCGGAGTTACCCATGGGACCCAAAAGGAATTGGTGTGATTTATCGTCTGTGGGTATCAAAATCTGGTTCTTGAAGACCTATGGCGCATAGAAAGTGATTGGAGAATAAGACACGGGGGGCAGGAGCAAAAACCCTAGGTTTGAAAAGCTTCGGCGGGAAACTGAAAATGCAAATTTGAAAAAGATTGGTTTACCTCGGGGATCTCGGAGATGTAGAATGGAAAAGATGCCATGGATGCTGTTGCGGAGGTCGTTGTTGAGGGGTTGCCGCCGAGGAGATGCTGAGAAGTCACCGGAATTGAAAGGCGTAAACGGCTAATGAGGAACTGTGCGTGGAAATCGGCGACGGAGGGCTGCGAATTTGGATCTGTGTGGTTTTGGACAAACCCTAGCGAAGAAGTCGATGGGTTCCTCGGAGCTAATTCTGCCACATTATATAATGAAGAGGAATTGGGGGGCATGTGTTAACGGCAGATTTTCGTAATCTACCCGGAGAGGAAAGAGAAAACCGATGCAGAGAAGAAGAAGCGATTCGAGTCGGATCAGTTGTGTTATCGGACCAAGCCGGAGTCGGACCAAGTTCCGTATCGGACTCAGCGGTGCATCGGACCAGGTGGACCGTCAGCAGAGGGGCTGTATCGGCCGATGGAAGCAGGAAGCTGATGGAGGCAGTGTGGGCTCGGTTCGGGTTTAAGTTAAGCTTCAAAGGAGATTGCCAAATACGGATAAGGCCCAGTTTTAGGCAATTGTATCTTGTAAATTAAGTGAGTTTAGATCTAATCTATGGCAAGAGTCCGCCATAAGGACTTGTATGTTAGTTAGAGATAAGATCGTGTCCTATACGGACCATGTTGTAAATCACGGGTATAAATATCCCGGTAGTCTGTACATAGAATCTCTCTCAATCAATTCAACAACCAAACATAATCTACTTTCGGCGCATCGCCACCCTCGCAAGAGGTTGCTTCTCGACAAGTTCTTGCTTCCCTAGAGCAGAGATAAGAACTCGCACCCGACGATCTACGTCGTCGGGGCTAGCATGTCGTTTTAGACACGTTAAGCCCTGGCGACGTAATCGTTGTCTATCATGTCTTGGATGATCTTGATATGGCTTGCTAATTCTATCTCGCCAGCGGTTAACTCGCTTTAGGGTTTGTTGCCGACGATGGTCGAATTAGTTTGCTTGTCTAGATCCTTTAAGGCATCTACCATCCCCAAAAGCGATCGGCGGCTTGAGTTTTTTTGTGTTACTTCTCAATTCACACTTTGCGTTGCTATCGACCCTAGTCGTGTTTTGAGATCTAACACAAAGCCTATTTTCGATCGTAATTAAGGATAGCGCCGGGGTTTCAGCCGGTCTTACCTAGTACATGTGATCACTTTATGTTTTTATATGTATTTGCCACTTATACGAGTGGATCGACAGATATAAATGTGTTTGTCATGAATTGGTCTTAAGATTCCTCTGTGATCAGCACATTTATATTAGCCGATCGGTTCATATAAGTTTACGCTAGAGTATTAGCTAGCGCATTTATTTCACACATCTCTCATCGGCCGATGCCATCAAATTGGAACAAACACATTGATGAAGGCCGACGAGATTAGATCTGTTTATTATTCTTATTTTTTTATAACCTCAAGTAGGCCGATATAGCCTTGCCCTATCGGCTAGGCCCTCACGATGCGACATCGGCCTATCGGCCGATCGGCCATCGTTTTCTAACATGGTTTACTTATTTATTCTTGTTGATTGCAGATCAAATCAACTGGCACACCCTAAACGCATCTAGGCAAGCCATTGGACCTGCACTGGAGTTAAGCAGATCTCCCAGGCCGCCGTGGTAACGTGGAACCCGCTTGACACGTGGGCGGGTCAAAATTCTGCGCCAACACGCTTTTGGCACGCCCAGTGGGACGAAGAAGAACACAAGCTTCGCATCGTCAACAAGGTCACGTCAGGATGTCAAAGCAGAACGAGATCTTAGAAGAGAACGTCGTCTCGGTGACCGCCGATCAGCTCAGCGAGGAGCAAAAGGCCGAGATGGCAAAGTTGATCGAGCAGTTCCAAAACATGTACTTGCAAACATACTCCAGGACTCGGCAAGGTAATCTTATTCAGAAATCCAAGGTGATAATGCCAAGCCCTGGGGACGGAGCTAGCACGTCGGCGGCAGCCCAAGGTCAAGCCGTCAAGACTGAAGATGATACCCGTTGCGCTACGCCGACACTATAGGACCGCATCGACTCCGCGGTTCACTCAGCACTGATCAACCAATCCGGAGTCCTAGTGAACATGTTGACCAATACGGTCAAGTCGATACTAGATGGTTCTATTCACCAGTACAAACCTCAAGGGCCGATCTTCTTGCCTGAAAACAAATTCCCTGCGTATCGGACCTTGAGGACTGACCTGAGCACGGTTGCACAGCCGACGGTGCCGATCCTACCTCCATTGGCCCAGCCAACATCAACCATGCCGCTGGTCTTGACAAAACAGGTGGGAGGAAGTCCCCAGCACATCACAGAAGACCAATTTGCACAATGGACAAAAGGGGAAACAAGCTTCAGCAGTCTTGCAGCAGCCGATGGTTGAGCCAACGCAACAAGCTTTTACCAATCCAACATCGACTGGGCAAGCCCAATTCCCCCTGACAAATAATCCTCCACAAGTAGCTGCCTACAACGCGCCGCAAGGCTATCAGCAGTACTCCACGGGGCAGTATGATGCACCAAACCTGAATCATCACTTTCAGCCATAGTCCCCTAGGCAATATCGGCCGGAAGGTTTTCCACAGCCTTATCATCAAGAGCTTCCACACCAGCCCGCAGGAATCACACGAGGGCATTGGGCCGATATGATAGCCGAAGTGATGCGTGATCAATTCGGCTTAAAGCCCAAGGAGAGTGCAACTGTGTACCGGCACCCAGACCTAGAGGAGTTCGACAGAGTGCCGTTGCCAGGCCGTTATAAGATTCCAGACTTCTCCAAGTTTTCAGGGCAAGACAATGTCTCCACATATGAGCATATCAGTCGGTTTTTAGCCCAGTGCGATGAGGCATCAGCTGTGGAGACATTGAGGGTGAGATTTTTCCCCCTATCTTTGTCAAGATCGGCGTTCACATGGTTTTTCTCTCTGCCATGCAATTCTATCAGAGGATGGGTGGACCTGGAGAAACAGTTTCATCGGTACTTCTTCAACGGTGTACAAGAAACGAAGCTGTCTGATCTTATCGCCATCAGGCAAAGGGTTGATGAATCGGTCCCAGATTACATTCAACGGTTCAGGGATGTGAGAAACAAGTGCTATAGCCTCAGTCTGACCGATTCCCAGCTGGCCGATCTGGCGTTCCAGGGGCTACTTGGGCCGATACGAGAAAGGTTCTCGTCGCAAGAGTTTGACAGTCTAGCTCAGCTAGCACAGAGGGTATCGGCCCACGAACAAGGATTCCAGGAGGCAAGGAAATTCACGAAGAAGATCAACAACGTGTATCAGTACGCCTCCGATGACGATGAAGATGACATTGATGAGGTCGATTTGGCTGAATGGGCCCGGATGAAGAAGCCAACCACGTGCCAATGGATCAAGAAGGGCGACAAGGAAGAGAAGTACGACTTCGACATCAACAAGGCCGATAAGATATTTGATTTACTACTACAAGAGAAGCAGATCCAGCTGCCAATAGGTCATGTGCTGCCATCGGTTGAAGAGATCAAGAAAAGGAGATATTGCAAATGGCATAATACGTACTCTCACCATACAAATGAGTGCAAGATCTTCCGACAGCAGATACAATCGGCCATCGAACAGGGCAGGATCAAGTTTGATGAAGCCAAAAGGCCGATGAAGATTGAAGGACACCCGTTCCCAATCAACATGGTGCGGGCTGGCAGGGCCGATAGCGATGCCTATCGGACCAATAAGCGACCTCATCAGACTTCAGAAGGCCTCATCAAGAAATATACCAACGGAGGCATGAAGAGCAAGATCAAGACTACTCTGAACAAGATAATTTCTATGATCCTCATTGGGAGTGCGAGTTTTTTTGTTTTTGCTGGAACTAAGGGATGAGGCTGCCGACAATGCAAGAGTGTCCTGCGTGCAATGACGTGGAGGAATCCTACCAGGGTAGCTCAAGCAGGTAGGCGCATCGGCTGGTCAAGCAGAGGAGACCTGTACACGAGAGGCTGGGGCCGATGCACCATGATCGACAGACAGATGATGATGAGCAAGTTTAGAACCCTCAGTGGTGCCCAGGTGATTTATTCAGCAAGACCCAGAAGCGACGGGTTCAGAGGCTAAGGCAAAAAGAGAAGATCCAGGAGCAACAGGCAGCAATCGCTCATCGGCCCAATAAGACCAGGAAAGAATGGAAGCTAAAGTCTACAGTAGAAAAGGCCGATGAGGAAAATACTAAGTCAACTCAAGCTCCTACGTCCTCAAAAGGTAAAAGCATAGCATCGGCTTCTGTTAACATGGTTTTTCTATTGCCAGCAGAATATAGCATACAGATGGCTGATGAAGTAATAGCCGATGACAAGATGGAGCAATTTTCGGCTAAGCTATAGTTGTCACTAGAACAAGCCGTGTTCGACAAGCCAGCCGACACCAGTTATAGGCACCTCCGGCCGTTGTACATCAAGGGATTCGTCAATGGGCGGCCGATGACGAAGATGCTAGTCGATGACGGCGCGGCAGTGAATTTGATGCCGTATACAACTTTCAGGAAGCTTGGAAAAGTACCTGAGGATTTAATCAAGACAAATATGGTGTTGAAAGATTTTGGCGGCAACGCATCTGAAGCGAAGGGGGTGCTGAACGTGGAGCTCACAGTTGGCAACAAAATGATCCCTACAACCTTCTTCGTTTTTGATGGAAAGGGTTCCTACAGCCTGTTGTTGGGATGAGATTGGATCCACGCAAATTGTTGCGTCCCTTCGACAATGCAACAATGCCTTATTCAGTGGCAAGGGGACCAGGTCGAGATCGTGCAGGCCGATAGATCAGTACACGTGGCCAATGCCGATCTTGCAGTTTGGGAGATGGAAGGAATCGATTGCCTGTCTGGACGAGTTTGGGAGGCCGATTTCTTGAAGGTAACTAACGGTGATATCGAGCCGATCGAAGATGGAGACAAGCAGTTACTTTAACAAAGGTGTGACATCCACAAGCCAAGATGAACAAGATAGTCCCTATACAGAAGATGCGGTGGATGAGTTTGACGGAAAATTGGGACAAGGCTTCACGTCGGCCGGTGAGCTTGAAGAAGTCGACATAGGGATAGGTGATAGACCTAGGCCGACGTATGTAAGTGCTAACCTACCAAAGGAATATAAGAATAAATTGATACATCTTTTGAAAGAGTTCATGGATTGTTTTGCATGGGAATACCATTAGATGCCAGGATTAAGCCGATCGATTGTAGAACATCGGCTACCCATAAAACCAGGCTATCGGCCGTTCAAACAAGCTCCCAGGAGATTTAAGGCCGATATGTATGAAGCTATCAAGGCAGAAATTACAAGGCTCTACGACGCCAACTTTATCAGACCCTGTCGATATGCAGAGTGGGTTTCCAATATAGTACCAGTGTTGAAGAAGAACGGCAAGCTTAGGGTGTGCATCGATTTCAGAGATCTAAATAAAGCAATGCCAAAAGACGAGTACCCTATGTCGATGGCCGATTTGCTAGTTGATGCTACATCTGGACACAAGATAATCAGCTTTATGGATGGAAACGTAGGTTATAACCAAATTTTCATGGCTGAGGAAGATATTCACAAGACAGCTTTCAGGTGTCCAGGGGCAATCAGCCTGTATGAGTGGGTTGTTATGACATTTGGTCTCAAGAACGCTGGAGCCACCTATCAGAGGGCAATGAATTATATTTTTCACGACCTTATCGGTTCCTTGATCGAGGTGTACATTGATGATGTGGTTGTGAAGTCAAAAGAGTACGATGATCATTTGGCCGATTTACGCAAAGTATTGGAAAGAACAAGGAAATATGGTCTAAAGATGAATCCTAACAAATGTGCTTTTGGCGTATCGGCCGGTCAGTTTTTGGGTTTCTTGGTCCATGAGAGAGGAATCGAGATTACACAGAAGAACATAGATGCCATAAAAAAGATCCAGCCTCCTCAGAATAAGACTAAGTTACAATCTCTGATTGGGAAGATCAACTTTGTTTGACGTTTTATATCAAACCTGTCAGGCAGGATAGAGCCATTCACTCCATTATTGAAGTTGAAGGACGATCAGGAATTTATATGGGGTGATAAGCAGCAACAGGCGTTGGACAATATCAAGGAGTATTTGAGTTCCTAACCAGTCTTAATCCCTCCACAAAAAGGAGTCTCATTTAAGTTGTACCTGTCGGCCGATAAGAAGTCTATCGGCTCTGTTTTGGTTCAGGACATCGATGGCAAAGAAAGAGCTATTTTCTATCTCAGCAGAAGATTGTTGGATGCTGAAACAAGGTACACGCCGGTGGAGAAGTTATGTTTGTGCTTATATTTTTCATATACTAAATTGAGGCATTATTTACTTTCCAATGAGTGCATTGTGGTAAGTAAGGCTGATGTGATGAAATATATGCTATCGGCCCCTGTTTTGAAAGGGAGAATTGGGAAGTGGATTTTTGTCTTGTCAGAGTTTGACCTCAGGTATGAATCGGCCAAAGTAATCAAGGGACAAGCCCTGGCCGATTTCATTGTTCAACATCGAGATGATTCAATCACATATTCAGATATTGTGTCATGGACATTGTATTTTGATGGATCTGTTTGTAGACATGGATGCGGTATCGGCCTAGTCATCATATCCCCTCGGGGGGCAAGCTTCGAGTTTGCATTCACTGTCAAGTCTTATTATACTAACAATCAAGCAGAATATGAAGTTGTTCTTAAGGGTTTGCAAATATTACAAGAGGTCGAGGCCGATTTCGTAGAGATTATTGGTGATTCTCAATTTGTGATCAATCAGCTTTCTGGGGAGTATAAGTGCAGAAATGATATTCTAAGAGTCTACAATGAGGAGTGCCTGGAGTTGTTAAAAGCTTTCAAGATTGTGACGATGAGGCATATACCCAGGAAGCAGAACTTCGAGGCCAATGATTTAGCTCAGGGGGCATCAGGATACATGCCTATGGTAAAAGACGTAGAAGTTAAAATCGCCACCGTGGATGCCGATGACTGGAGGTTTGCTATCATTGGGTACTTGAGAAATCCTTCTCAATCGGCGTCACGAAAGATGAAGTATAAAGTTCTACATTATGTCCTGCTTGATGATGATCTATACTATCGTACAATTGATGGTGTCTTGCTAAGGTGCTTGAGTTTAGAAGAAGCCAAAGTTGTTATGAGCAAGGTTCACGAAGGAATTTGTGGGACACATCAATCGGCCCATAAAATGAGATGGCTTTTAAAGCGCACCGGATATTTTTGAACAACGATGCTAGAGGATTGTTTCAAATACTACAAGGGGTGCCAAGATTGTCAAAAGTTTGGAGCAATTCAGAGAGCACCGGCATCGGCTGTGCATCCAATCATAAAGCCGTGGCCGTTTCGTGGATGGGGTATAGACATGATCAGACAGATTAATCCTCCATCAAGCAAAGGACACAAGTATATTTTAGCGGCTACAGATTACTTCACAAAGTGGGTTGAGGTCATTCTATATAAAAAGGTTGACTCTAAGGATGCCATCCAGTTTGTGAAAGAGCATATCATATATAGATTTGGACTTCCGCAGACGCTGACGACCGATCAGGGATCTATTTTCGTGTCCGATGAGTTTGTTGAGTTTGCTGACAGCATGGGCATTAAACTGTTGAATTCTTCTCCATATTACGCGCAAGCTAATGGGCAAGCAGAGGCTTCTAAGAAGAGTTTAATCAAATTAATCAAGAGGAATATTGCTGAACAACCGAGACAGTGGCATACAACGTTGGCCGATTCCCTTTGGGCGTATCGGATGGCTTGTCATGGTGCAACTCAAGTGCTGCCTTATCAGTTGGTTTATGGACATGAAGCTGTGCTGCCATGGGAGACCAACATCGGTTCAAAGAGGATTGCGTTGCAAGATGATTTGACAGCCGATGAATACCACAATCTTATGGTCGACGAGCTGGATGATTTGGCACACGTGCGATTGTGGGCCTTGGAGAAAATCAAGCGAGATAAAGATCGAGTTGCTTGTCATTATAACAAGAAAGTTGTAGCCAAGTCCTTTGAGGAAGGGGATCTTGTTTGGAAATTGATACTGCCAATTGGTTCCAGAGATAACAGATTCGGCAAGTGGTCATTTAATTGGAAAGGTCCTTTTCCGATTCATCGATATGTTCCTCATAATACGTATTTGTTACAAGGATTGGACGGAGAAGTTTTTGGCAGAGCGCTTAATGGCAAGTACTTAAAGAAATATTACCCCAGCATTTGGATCGACTCATGATTGGCTTGCTAGCCGATTACTGATAATAGCCGATGTGCAATGCATCGCCTTTAGATGGCTGATATACACTATCGCCCTTAGTTCAAATTTTACAACATGAGCCCAGATCTTCTAAAATTTGGGGGGCATATATATACTCAGCAAATTTGTGGACTTAAATTATTTTTTTTTGGATGGATTGCTGTTTCAGTTTATCTGTCAGAAGGATTTTATCCATCGGCTGATACACTCTACTGTTCGTGCTCTATCAGCCGATGTGTGTCAGTGTTCATATTCAGTTGGTATTCTTATGAGTTACATAATCAAGATGAAATAGTCAATCATATTCGGCTGATTGGCCGATGAGATTTATATAGCAATCAAAGACAAAGTTAACTTTTACAGGAAGAAGATAGAAGTATATTACATCAGTCAGCTTATAAAGTTTTGGATAGCTGCAATGGCCTTGCGACGAATTTGATCAATGTCATCTATTACTTGTGCATCATCGGCCGATGACCCTGGGATTGGTTTTAATGACTTGCTCAGGGTTGCAAGATGCTTGGCCGATGCTTTCAGCTTTACTGTTTGGTTTTCTATCGCCTTCGGGGATGTAGCTATCTTCACTTTGACTTCCTGGATTTCTTTACGGGTGGCTTCTAGCTTCATCGGCAGATCTGCTTTGAGGTGGCGGAGTTCTTCAAGCTTTTTGTTCAAGGCGATCGGCTCAACAATCAGCTCGTCCAATTTAGTCTTCTCAGAGTTCACTTGAGCTTTGCTGGCAGATATGGCCGATTCCAAGCCTTCACGCTCCTGCCTCTCTGCGATTCTCTCTTTGGCCTTGTGAAGCTTGAAGTGGTATTGCTCAAGGAAGATGGCTGGCGTCAATGATTCCATCAGGTTTTCAGGCAACTGATCCTGGATTTCTTGTACCCTACTCCTGATTGGGTTGCAGTTCTCCACCAACGATTCTATGGACGCCTCCAGCCGATTAGCAATATTGGACAGCTGGCCTTTTAATTCTTCAGAGATTGATGGCCTGGCTACGCTAGGTAGCTCCTTGTCTTCATCATCAAGAAATTGGCCGATGTCGTGTCACACCCCGATTTTCGATCGGGATTAAAAATGATTAAATAATGCATTTCTAGAAATTATATTAAAAGTTAAAGCAAGTTAAACAAGCGAATTTAGCAAGGAAATCAAAATTTTCCTTTAAAAATCATGGCCAGGAATATTTTTGTAGTATTCCCCGTGCCCTTAAGTACTCTCCAAAAATTTTCGTGAATTTTTGAAGCTAAAGAAATAATTTTAAAGTCACAAAGTTCATTTAACTAATTAAATTAATGGAAAAACGAATTAAAAATGCCCCCCTTTTGTTTTGGGCCGTTTCCGGCCCAAAGCCTTTCTCCCTTCCGCGCAGCCCACGGCCCACTCCTACCTCCCTCCCTCCTTTCTCTCCCTCCGGCCCAGCTTGGCCCGTTAGCCGCGCCCACGTTGCGAGTCTGGAACACCTCCCTCCTTCAACCTCCGGCCTCCCCTCTCGCCACCATTCCCGGTCGCCATGCGCCCTCGTGTTGCCGCCTTCCTCACGGCCTTCCTGCCTCCTCCGCGCGTGGACCGGTTCCCGCCCACGCCCGCGCCTGCCTCCCCCCACTTTCCCTCTCTCTCCCGCGCAGCTCGGCGCCGAAATCGCCGCCTTTTCCCCACACCGCCACCCCCACTCCGCCGCGATTTCCGGCCGCCTCCGCCACGATCTCGGCCTCCGAGCCTATAAAGAAACTCCCGGGACCCCCCTCTCACTTTTCCCCCACTCTCGCGAGCTCGCCGTGCCCTCTCCCGCTCTCCCCAGGCGGAGCCACATGCCACCGCTCGTCGGCGTGTTTTGGCCGCTGCTTCCCGCCAAAATCCGCCGCCCCCTTCGGCTTCGCCGTGCGGTGCCGCACCTTGGCCGTGCCCCCGTCTCTGTCGTTCGTCGCCGGAGCCACCCGTTCCTCGCGAGCCCGAACCGCCGCAACCTTCGGCCGCCTCCGGCCAGCCTCTGTCGTCGTTGCCGCTCAGTGAGCACTCTCCTTTTTCCGCCCCTTCCGCCGCCTCCCGCACTGCCGCTCTTCGCGCCGCCGGCCGCTGCCGGAGACCGCGCACCCGCGCTTGCGCGCTGCCGCCGGCCGGCCAACCGGCCGCCGTGCCCTCCCCCTCGGCCGCAAGGCCAGACCAAGCCACCCGGTCGGACCGGCCTAGAGGCCGGCCCCCCTTTTTCTCAGGCCGGCCCATCACCCCGCTCGGCCCGTTGGCGCATCTTCTCGCGCAAGTCCAATCTTGGTCCCTCGTTGCCCTCCTTCCCTTTTCGGCCCGTCGGCCCATTCCCGCGAACAAGTCTAGGTTACCCCCCCCCCTCTCAGCCCAATTTTTCCCCCTTTCCCGCAAGGTCCAGTTTACCTCCTTTTTCTCTCTGATCCGCCGACACTTGTGTCGCTGACACGTGGGCCCCCTTTGTTCGATCCGATCCACACCCAGACCACGTGGCCGCCCGCGGCTTCGCCACATTGGCGTCCACGTCGGCGCTACCTTCTCCTGTCCATCCGCCGTGGCCGCCACGTCAGCGCCACGTGGTGCGTCCGCACCCGTGCGTGCGTGGACTTGGTCCACCGTGGATCAGCCGCCCCTTGACCCGTTGACACGTGGGACCCGCCGTTCCGGCGTCGATTCCCTTTGATGATGTCAGCGTAGTCATTTCCTTTGTAAAATTAATTAATAATTGCGCAATAAATCGATTTAATTTCCAGAAATTGACTAAAATGGCTCAAAACTTCTAAAATTCATAACTAATTCATACGAACTCCAAATTGAGCCATTAAAATTGCAAAATTCATCTAAAATTGAGTTCTACATGTTTGTTTACTTTTTATGTACTGTTTACTTGGTTTTTATTAGTATTTTTCCTCGTTTTGCGTGTCAACGTGTAGATTGCGCCGTTTCGGACGATCGCGTTCACGAGCAAAAGAGTTCGGAAGATCAATCGAAGAAAGCAAGGCAAGTCACACACCCCCCCTTGAGCATTTTGATCCCAATTTATAAAATGTTTTACCGTTTACAAATAAATTGTATGTTTTGCTAATTACATGGGAATAGGGTTTACCTATCTGCTCGCTTATGGCTTATTTACTTGATGTCCTTTCTTTGTCAAACTGGGTGATAATTTGACTAGCTTGTGTCTCATGTGGACCTCGCTAGAATTATATTATGCTTAGCCATGCTTAATACCACTAGCTCACAACATGGGACAACTACATTATCTATTTCTAGTATCTTGATGAGCTGTGAGCTCGAGACATGTCGGCCACGTTTCGTTGGTCATAATTATCCAACTAAAATATGGATTAGTGGTGGGCTGTGGGTCTATAGTTTTGCTAGTCGCACCCATGGCAATTAAGGACCGGTTCGCGGGAAACCCTGGAAGAAATACCGTGCGTACCACAAGCCAGCGTGGGCAATGTCTGGACTTGTAGTGTAACTGGTCTCTAGCTGACGTACCCAGGCTAGGGTGGGTGTGATGGAGTTGGATCGGTGGGGGTTTACCCGTTGATCGGCTGCCGGATTCACCGTGGCACGAGAGGGGGCTGCCCGCTGCTGGTTTAGGGAGCGAGGGCGAAACCTGAGGTGTGGTATGATTGGTTAGGAAGGGTTATGCGAAGGGTCCTGTCACAGTCCCTTTCTGGGGTACCGTGGTGGTATACTAGCACACGGAAACGTGTCGTGGGGCTGTGTCTTGTGGGTACAAATGTACACCTCTGATCAGAGTAAAACTATTCGAATAGCCGTGCCCGCGGTTATGGGCGATCAACCAGATTCACTGTGATTAGTCCCACATGCTTAATTAATTTGACTTAATGAACTGGTGTAGTTCAGGTGGAATGGGTGGGCCTGTTCAACGTGGTTGTAGTGTTGTTCAGTGGAGATTTCATCCTGTCATAATTAAACAACTATTTACTGTTTTAAAATATAAGGATTTGCAACCGTTTTTCTGCAAATAGCCACAAGCCTCCCTCTGTCTAACCTTTGCACGGTTGCATCTTTGGTGTGGCTTGTTGAGTACGGTGGTTGTACTCAATCTTGCTATTTTTCCTCCTTTTCAGAAGTTTAGTACTTCTGAGTTGAAGATAAAGTTAGAGGACCAAGGCTCAGACCCCAGTTTAGTTTGCCTGTGGAGTGGAGCTGAAGCCCCACTAGGATCGTCTCTTTCCGCTGCTGTTTTCTTTTCTGTGTGAGGACTAAGTGCGTCTTCTGTAAGTATTTATGCTTTATTTACATTTGGATCTGTATATTGATTTGTCATTTTGTGTACCTTGGCTTGATTCCTGGATGGGGATTTATACACAAAATAGTCTGGAAATTTGGGGATAAATTTTCGGGCGTGACATGTCAAAGGTGAACATATCGGCTAAGGTCTGCAATCATCAAAATGAGACATGGTTAACTCAGTCAAAGTGCAATCGGCAGGAGATACAAAGTAGTCTGGTTTACCTGTGATGGGACATCGGCTGTTGTTGCATTGGCCTCCTTTTGTTGTTCTGAAACGGCAGGTGAAGGGGTTGGCCGATGTGGTGAGGGTGATGGAGCTCGCGGCTGAAGAGAAAAGCAAGAATCAGATACACATTATTAAGAAGATGAAGCAGGTAGATTGGCGCTTAAGGAAGCAATTGGAGAAGGTGGTGGAGAAGGAGAGGGAGTTCTCAATCGGGCCTTGGCTTGTTCAAGTTTCTTTAAAGTGGCTTTCTTTGTCCTTGGTAATGGGACCGATTGAGTTCTTTCCTTAAGCAAAGACGACGCAATGACCTGCAGAGATCAAGTTAGAACACACCAATGAACTAAAATTGAAGAACTATATGAGGAAGCTTATACTAACCTTGCGGACTGCATGTCTGGTTTTCTTGGGTTGAGCAGCGCCAGCTTGATCATCGGCCGGTGGATCTGCAGTGTGTGTGGCCGATGGATCTTCACTTGGCTTATCGGCCGATGGCTCTTCAGCAGTGCTGGCCAATGGATGTTGGTCTTCGGGCATGTCAGCAGCTGCTGCATCGACCTCCTCCTCCATTACTTGGTCATTCAGGAATTCTTCCACGGAGGGATCTAGCTTGTCAAGATTGGCTTGGTCGTCAGTTTTAGATTTTTTGTCGGGTTTCTGAATTTTTTCCTTGGCTGGCACCTTGCTCTTTGTGGTCTCTTTAATTATCGGCCCTTGGAGCAGTGAGGACACCTTTGGGGCAATAAGGCCGATAGTTGACTCCATAACAGTTTTTCCTGATGGAGCCAGGACCAGAGCATAGGATATTCTTTGCCCACTGTTGCTGAGAGATGGAACTGAGGCGTCAGGGACTTGGGGGCTGATATTGTCAATAAGCTCTGTCAAGTAAAATCTGGCCGATTGATGGAAGATGTGAGTAGCCCACTCATGCCACCATGTTTGGAAACTGATATGGATGAAGGCATTCAAATGCAATCGGTCACAGTCGCCCAAGTTTGGGATTCTGGTCTCCAAGATTTTACTCATGCTCAATGCTGATGAGACCGTACCTCTGCTCTCTAGGAGCCGATGGAAGTGCAAGCTGACGGGAAGTTGTCCAAGTCCGCATTGTCTGGCGGCTACCATGGGATTATAAAATTCATATGACAAGATGGTGCTCCTGCCTTGGAATATGCCCACTGGGAGCAGGCATGGGGTGACGCCGATCATGAATAACTCCCTTGAGACCATATCATCATTTAGCAGGCCCAAGTTGAGATCGGCAGGGAACTCGAAATCAGAATTTGAAGGATAAACAAACATGTCCATCTTGACTGATGGAGGGCCGGTGTAGAATCGGATGAACCATGTGGACATGTCTTCGGCCGATTGATCAGCTCCAGGATAGACCGAGGATGCTTCTCCAAAGGACATGCACCTTCTAGTTGAGGGAACATCATTATCGTTTTAGTCCGATGGGAAGACAGAGTCGGATAGCGGAGGCCGATCGACCATGGTGTTGGTGTAGATGGTTAACCATAGCTGGACAAACCACCATGGACCTCCATGTGCCACTGTCCGATTCAGCTTTAGATCTTGAGTGGCAGAGTGCAGTAGCCGATAGACAGCTCCAAGGAGGTATCGGCCAAGAGGAAACTTTTTCTTTTCGACCAGAGCCTGAGCTAAGTGTTGGCAGTTCAAAGTGGGGCCGTAGGTTGATCCACAGAAGATGTATCTTTCCAACCATAACGTCAGAAAGGCCACATGCTCTCTCTCTGAAACAGATCCTTGCTCCATGTGTTCAGAGATGTATCCAGACCAACCCCCAATCTTCTTGGTTTTCAACTTATGAGTACTGTTAATGAGGAGGTTGAAACGGTTGATGTCGGTGAGAATGTCTAGGCCCGTCAGCATTTTAACATCTATCAGCATGGGGGTAATCAGACCTTGCCTGAACAGAAAGGCATTCAGGGTGTTGGACCAAAAATAGGTGGCGGCCGACATGAGGGGTTCATTCTTCTTGGTGTCTGCTAGAGACAGAGCAAGGCACTGGCCGATTCCTATCTCATCCCAATGTACTTGTTTGGCTGCAGCAATTCTCTTGTACCAGGTCCTACATCCATTGAGCTTTGACGGCCAAAACCTGAAGGTGTGCTTCCATGAAGAGACGCTGGGCTTTGCTTGCCTGAAGGGGACTCTGTTCGATTCAGCGTTTATCAGCCAAGTGGGGTCGGAGTTACCCATGGGACCCAAAAGGAATTGGTGTGATTTATCGTCTGTGGGTATCAAAATCTGGTTCTTGAAGACCTATGGCGCATAGAAAGTGATTGGAGAATAAGACACGGGGGGCAGGAGCAAAAACCCTAGGTTTGAAAAGCTTCGGCGGGAAACTGAAAATGCAAATTTGAAAAAGATTGGTTTACCTCGGGGATCTCGGAGATGTAGAATGGAAAAGATGCCATGGATGCTGTTGCGGAGGTCGTTGTTGAGGGGTTGCCGCCGAGGAGATGCTGAGAAGTCACCGGAATTGAAAGGCGTAAACGGCTAATGAGGAACTGTGCGTGGAAATCGGCGACGGAGGGCTGCGAATTTGGATCTGTGTGGTTTTGGACAAACCCTAGCGAAGAAGTCGATGGGTTCCTCGGAGCTAATTCTGCCACATTATATAATGAAGAGGAATTGGGGGGCATGTGTTAACGGCAGATTTTCGTAATCTACCCGGAGAGGAAAGAGAAAACCGATGCAGAGAAGAAGAAGCGATTCGAGTCGGATCAGTTGTGTTATCGGACCAAGCCGGAGTCGGACCAAGTTCCGTATCGGACTCAGCGGTGCATCGGACCAGGTGGACCGTCAGCAGAGGGGCTGTATCGGCCGATGGAAGCAGGAAGCTGATGGAGGCAGTGTGGGCTCGGTTCGGGTTTAAGTTAAGCTTCAAAGGAGATTGCCAAATACGGATAAGGCCCAGTTTTAGGCAATTGTATCTTGTAAATTAAGTGAGTTTAGATCTAATCTATGGCAAGAGTCCGCCATAAGGACTTGTATGTTAGTTAGAGATAAGATCGTGTCCTATACGGACCATGTTGTAAATCACGGGTATAAATATCCCGGTAGTCTGTACATAGAATCTCTCTCAATCAATTCAACAACCAAACATAATCTACTTTCGGCGCATCGCCACCCTCGCAAGAGGTTGCTTCTCGACAAGTTCTTGCTTCCCTAGAGCAGAGATAAGAACTCGCACCCGACGATCTACGTCGTCGGGGCTAGCATGTCGTTTTAGACACGTTAAGCCCTGGCGACGTAATCGTTGTCTATCATGTCTTGGATGATCTTGATATGGCTTGCTAATTCTATCTCGCCAGCGGTTAACTCGCTTTAGGGTTTGTTGCCGACGATGGTCGAATTAGTTTGCTTGTCTAGATCCTTTAAGGCATCTACCATCCCCAAAAGCGATCGGCGGCTTGATTTTCTTTGTGTTACTTCTCGATTCACACTTTGCGTTGCTATCGACCCTAGTCGTGTTTTGAGATCTAACACAAAGCCTGTTTTTGATCGTAATTAAGGATAGCGCCGGGGTTTCAGCCGGTCTTACCTAGTACATGTGATCACTTTATGTTTTTATATGTATTTGCCACTTATACGAGTGGATCGATAAATATAAATGTGTTTGTCATGAATTGGTCTTAAGATTCCTCTGTGATCAGCACATTTATATTAGCCGATCGGTTCGTATAAGTTTACGCTAGAGTATTAGCTAGCGCATTTATTTCACACATCCCTCATCGGCCGATGCCATCAAATTGGAACAGACACATTGATGAAGGCCGACGAGATTAGATCTGTTTATTATTCTTATTTCTTTATAACCTCAAGTAGGCCGATATAGCCTTGCCATATCGGCTAGGCCCTCACGATGCGACATCGGCCTATTGGCCGATCGGCCATCGTTTTCTAACATGGTTTACTTGTTTATTCTTGTTGATTGCAGATCAAATCAACTGGCACGCCCTAAACGCACCTAGGCAAGCCATTGGACCTGTACTGGAGTTAAGCAGATCTCCCAGGCCGCCGTGGTAACGGGGAACCCGCTTGACACGTGGGCGGGTCGAAATTCTGCGCCAATATGCCGAAACCAAGTTTCGATAGTTGGCGCGCCAGGTAGGGGCTCTGCGTCAAGTTTTCTTCTTCATCTCGCCGACTAGCACGATGGGATCGTCATCAGGCATCGACGACTTCGCCTCCCTCCGGGGCAGGCGTTCCGCTTCGGCAGCCTCGACTTCATCACCTACAAATTCGGCATGATCTTTCTCCTTGACTTGGATTCGAACCGGTCGGGAGGGGGAAACCACTCGGTGCCATTCGGGTTACCAAACGACGCTGAGATCTACCACTATCTTCTGTCTCCCGAGTTGGAATCGATCCACTTGGGAGACTCTTCTTCATCATCATGCTGCGGTCCGAGCTCTAGGGAAATTGTCGTCATGATTCAACCGCTCGGGTCGTGCTCATCTACTGAGATCGCTGATTACCTCAGCTCTTCCGACTTTGACAACCTCTACGACATCTCCACAGATGAATTCAATGACTCCGACTTCGACAAGGACTACGATCCGATGTTCTTCAACGTCCTCATGGCCAAAGTAGCCGAGACCGACTCAGCCATGGCCCGTAGGGTTGCAGAAGAGGAACGAGCCAGGTTCGAAGAGGAGCGCAAGCGTATGGAGGAGGAAAATAGGTGCAAGGAGGAGGAGCTCAAGCGAAAAGAAGAAGCCGACAAGAGAAAACGAGATCTGAGGGCGGCTGGACGCTCCGCTCGCGAGGCCATACTCCAGACCCGAGTCGACAACGCCAACATCTTCCTCACGCCTCAACAGAACGCGGTAGCCGCTCTCACCCTCATCGACACCGTCATCGAAGTGGCACCCCCTACGGTAACACCAATTCTAGACAAAGTTAAGACTATCGTCGCAGCCACAGCGGCTGGCGTTCCCACAGGTACTACCCGAAGAGCTACCGAGTCCATCGCCAAGACACCCGACGGCAGTCGCCTACCACCGATGCGATCTAAAGACTAACGATGCGAGCTCAGCAAGACACCTGCCAAGTCCAAAGACCCTCGTCATTATGCAGCGTGGAAGCATCGAGATCAATCGGCCGACTCTCGTGAGAGAGGTCACGGCCGCCCGCCTGTCCATGATCAGATTCGCTACGGCAATAACTCCAACTACCAGAGCAGCTCTCGAAGGCCTCCGCCGAGTGACCTGAGGGAGGTACTTGATCGGCATCATCGCAAGCGCAATAATCCCTATTACGAAGACCGAAGGAATTCACCCGATAACTATGACGATGGAGTACCCGCGTTCACTCGGGACCTGCGTCGAGTGGATTGGCCAAGTGGATTCAAGCCCACTAGGATTGACAAGTATGACGGCAAAACCGACCCCGAGTCATGGTTAACCGTTTACACCCTCGCCATCCGCGCAGAAGGAGGAGACAGCAAGGCTATGGCAAACTACTTGCCCGTTGCTCTCAGCGATTCAGCCAGGAAATGGCTCACAAGCTTACCAAGAGGTTCGATTGATTCATGGAGAGAGCTTCGGGACCACTTCATCGCCAATTTCCAGGGCACTTTTGAAAGGCCCAGGACCCACTTCGATCTCTACAACGTGATTCAGAAGCCCGACGAGTCGTTGAAAGACTACATTCGGTGTTTTCAGAAAAGTGAAACAAGATCCCCAACATCACCGACGACGTCATCATAGCTGCCTTCCAGAAATGCGTCCGCGACGAGTTGCATATCGGCAAATTCGGGCGTAAGCCTCCGAGGACGATCAAGAAGATGTTCGAGACAGCCAACTCCTACGCCAAATCGGATGATGCAATTAAAGCCTTGCGGCAGGACAAGCATGACAAGCAATCCGGGAGTAGCTAGCGCCCCAAGAAGGACAATGGCAACAGCAACAGCAATAACGGCCAAAAAGATCGCAAGCGTAAGCTCGAGGATTTAGTCGTCGCAACGTCTAACTACCAACAACAGTGTCCCCGAGTCACCGCCTACGACAAGATCATGAACGCCCAATGCACTCATCACCCGAATCACAAGCCCGCGGCCAAAGATTGTTTCATCTACAAACAGTTCGCCGAGCAATATGCAGCCCAACTACATTAGAAGCCGTCAGATGGAGCCGGCACTTCAGGAACTAAGAGGGACGACCCAGCTGGTGGCTCAGAGCCTTTTCAAGATTACAGGACTGAGTTAAACCACATTTTTGGAGGACCGCTAGCATACGAGTCGAAGAGGAAGCAGAAGCTAACCGACAGGGAAATAAACGCAGTACAACCTGAAGTCCCACGTCACTTACGATGGTCAGAGGTGGTTATCACATTCAACCGCTCGGATCACCCTGACCGAGTGGTTCACCCGAGGCGGTATCCCCTGGTACTAGACCTGGTGGTTCGTAACGTCAAGCTCAAGCGTGTCCTCATCGACGGCGATAGCACCCTCAACATCCTTTTCGCCAAGACTCTGGACGAGATACAAATCCTGAGATCAAAATTGAAGCCGAGTTCAACCCCTTTTCACGGAGTCATCCCAGGGCTGTCATCTACGCCACTCGGGCAAATCACCCTTCCAGTCACCTTCGGCACTCGGGAAAACTTCCGGACAGAGAACATCAGCTTTGAGGTTGCCGACTTCAAAGCAACTTATCATGCAATCATCAGGAGACCTGCGCTCGCCAAGTTCATGGCGGTCCCGCACTACACCTACCTCATGATGAAGATGCCCGGTCCCAATGGAGTCATCTCCTTGCGCAGCGACGTCAAACAAGCCTTTACCTGCGACAAGAAAAGCTGCGACATGGCCCAGACTCATGAGAGGTTACTCGGCCAACAGGAGGTCCGACTGGCCGCATCAACATCAGGCGAAGGCGAGATCCCAGCAAAGAAGATAGCCAAGTCGGGAGAAGGCAATGCCAAGACAAAGAAGATTCCCCTTGATCCCTCTGATCCTTCCAAAACCGCTGTAATAGGCACCGAGTTAGACCCCAAATAGGAAAGCGCGCTCGTCACTTTTCTACAAAACAATAAAGATATATTTGCTTGGAAACCGTCTGATATGCCGGGTATTCCTAGAGAGGTGATTGAGCACTCATTAAATGTTAAAGAGAACGCGAAACCTATAAAACAATGACTCCGCGTTTTGCCCAAGATCGAAGGGATGCTATCAAGGAAGAACTCGCCAAGCTCTTGGCGGCTGGATTCATCAAAGAAGTTTACCACCCCGACTGGTTGGCCAACCCAGTTTTGGTTTGAAAGAAGACAGGACAAATGCGCATGTGTGTAGACTACACCGATCTCAACAAGTCTTGTCCCACGGACCCCTTTGGTTTGCCCCATATTGATCAAGTCGTTGACTCAACAGCCAGCTGCGAGCTTCTGAGCTTCTTGGATTGTTACTCGGGATACCATCAAATCAGCTTGAGGGAGTCCGACTGCCTGAAGACATCATTCATTACCCCGTTCGAAGCTTATTGTTACATCACGATGCCTTTCAGCCTCAAGAACGCCGGAGCTACTTATCAGCGTATGATCCAGAGATGCCTTCAGACCCAACTCAGGAGGAACGTGGAAGCTTACATCGATGATGTCGTCATCAAGACCAAGCAAAAACAAGACCTGATCGCAGACTTAGAGGAAACTTCGCAAATATTCGGGCCTTCAGAATGAAGTTGAACCCGGAGAAGTGCACTTTTGGTGTGCCGTCAAGCAAGTTACTCGGCTTTATGGTGTCTCATCGTGGCATTGAAGCTAATCCAGAGAAGATCAACGCTATCCGGAAAATGAAGCCCCCGAGTACCCAGAAGGATGTCCAGAAGCTTACCGGTTGTATGGCGGCACTGAGTCGTTTCGTCTCTAGACTTGGCGAACGAGGCATGCCCTTTTTCAAATTGCTCAAGAAGACGCACGAATTTCAATGGACCTCGGAGGCCCAGAAAGCTTTTGAGGACTTCAAGGACTTCCTTACAACGCCACCCGTGTTGGCATCACCTTACCCTCAAGAACCTTTGTTGCTCTATGTTTCCGCAACCTACCAGGTGGTCAACACGGTCTTGGTCATCGAACACGAGGAGGAAGGACGAGCTCAAAAAGTTCAAAGGCCGATCTACTTTGTCAGCGAGGTGTTGGCTGAATCCAAAACACGTTACCCCCAGGTACAAAAATTGCTATATGGAGTCTTAATTACCGTCAGGAAGTTGGTCCATTATTTTTAGAGTCACTCGGTTACCGTGGTCACGTCTTTTCCACTCGGCGATGTCATCCAAAACCGGGAGGTTACTGGGCGCATCGCGAAGTGGACCTTGGAATTGATGCCGCTGGACATTACCTTCAAAGCCAGAACGTCTATAAAATCTCAAATCCTAGCTGACTTCATGGCCGAGTGGACCGAGCATCAAGAATATGTACCTAGTGAGGAGCTGCAATATTAGACCATGCATTTTGACGGGTCTAAACGAGTCACCGGTTTAGGAGCAGGAGTTGTCTTGATTTCCCCGACTGGGGAGAGGCTACGGTATGTTCTTCACATACATTTTCCTGCCTCACACAATGTCGCCGAGTACGAAGCTTTACTTCATGGCCTACGACTTGCTGTGTCACTCGGCATACGATGGATGGTTATACGAGGAGATTCCCAGTTGGTGGTCAATCAAGTAATGAAGGATTGGTCTTGCCTAGATGATAATATGGCAGCCTATCGACAAGAAGTTCGCAATCTGGAGGACAAGTTTGATGGCTTGGAGTTATCTCATGTTTTAAGGCACAACAATGAGGCGGCAGATGAATTGGCACATTTTGGGTCCAAGCGAGAAGCAGCCCCAACTGATGTTTTTGTAGAACACCTTTATGAACCGACTGTTGCTAAAAAATCGGTTGCCAACGAAGAAGTTACAGACCAGGTCGCCATGCTCGACGCCGACTGGAGAACACCGTTTATCAATTTTCTGACTCGGCAGGAGTTGCCTGAAGACCGGGATGATTGTTGACGCCGAATTCGTACCGCTGATGAGGACCCAGTGTGCGGACACACGAAGGGCTGGGAGATCTGCTTAGCTCTAGTGCAGGTCCTAAAATTGATGAAGCACGAGCGTGCCAGTCAGTTTGATCCTGCCACTGACAAGATATGCAAAATAGCAGAACAGAAGGTCTATCGGCCGATAGGCCAATAGGGCAAAAAGGTATCGACCGATAGGCTGATAGCCAAAACAACCGATCAGCCGATGGGCCAATGGCACAGTTCCAGCCGATGCCGATACCAGCCGATGTAGTTAGGGTTTTGAACCATCAGCCATGTACTGAACAAACATCTATATAGAGGCGATCGGCTAACGATAGCACGATGATATAGCAATGTGATATAGCATGATCCAAATATATAATAAAATAAACATTGATCTCAAGATTAAAGCACACATCGGCCAGAGGTCCGATGGCATAAACTCTCAATAAGCAGATAAACAATAAATACTCTGTTGTCATCGGCCAAATCTAATCTATATGTAAAACTCTTGGGCCAATGCAACGTCCAGATAACTCACCGGCTGAAACCCCGGTGAAACCCTTATTGGCAATCGACAGGCAGGCTAGAGATTACGGTTCTAATCATGACTTAGCGGCACTAAGTATGAAAAGAAACGCAAGATCTAGACAATCAAGCCCTCGACTGATTTTTGGGGTGGTGGATACCTTAGCCAATCTAATCTAGCAAGGCGATTTAATCGATACCGGCGTAAACCCTAAAACGAATCTCGACCGATATGACTAAATTGAGACACCAAACCAGATTGACTAAGATATATTATAGTAGGTGCTTACGTTGACAAGATCAGAACGCAAAAGCCCTAGCCCCGACAGCGCAGGCAGCCATAACGAGACTGACCCCTCGTGGGAAGGACATGAACTCGTCGAAGAAGACGAAAAGTAAAGGTTGGAGATGCGCCGAAGCTGTATTGATCGTGAGATAAAAATTACATGATCCTCGGGCTTACATATTTATACCCATAGGCTAACAAAGATCCTAACAGAATACGACTCAAACTTTCCTAAAGATAAAAGGAAACAGATAAAGTCCTTATTGGACACTAAACACACTTTCCTAAAGATAAAAAGGAAACTAACAAATTTATCCTAATTAAAAGATACAAGCCGCATCTCCTTAGACTCGGTCTTCTCTGGATAAGATCTTCCCGAATCTAACAAGAATCCGACTGCTGTTGGTGGTTGGTTTAAGATAACCCCCATCGGCCGATGTAGAACTCTAGGCCGATACTAACTTCGAGCCGATATGGACCCTAGGCTGATGGGGACTTCGAGGCTTACCAAATTCTGGCGTTAACAATGATGCAGAGCGAATCCGACTTCGCAGTCAGAGTTACGTCATGGTTGATTTGGAGTTGTACAGGAGAAGTCTGTCTGGAGTTTTGTTCAGATGCGTCACGCCTGAGGAAGGACAACAATTGTTGCAGGACATTCACTCGGGAATTTGCGGCAGTCATGCTGCAGCACGTACTATTATGGGCAAGGCCTATAGGCAAGGTTTTTTCTGGCTCACGGCGGTTTCTGATGCCGACAAGGTGGTCCGCACATGTGAAAGATGTCAGTTCTTCGCTCGGCAAAGCCATGTTTCAGCACAAGAGTTACAAACAATCCCATTGTCATGGCCTTTTGCGGTCTGGGGCTTGGACATGGTTGGTCCTTTCAAAAAGGCTCCAGGAGGATTTACACATCTATTCATCGCAATTGACAAGTTCTCTAAGTGGATTGAGGCTAGACCGGTTGCTACAATAACTGCGGATAAGGCGCGTGATTTTGTTTTAAACATTGTGCATCGGTTTGGTATTCCGAACAGGATTATAACTGATAACGGGACTCAGTTCATTGGCGGCGTCTTCAAAGAATTATGTGAAGATTTTGGGATCAAGATTTGCTATGCGTCGGTAGCACACCCTAGAAGCAATGGACAGGTCGAACGCGCCAATGGTATGGTTCTTCAAGGTATTAAAGCCCGAGTGTTTGATAGGCTAAGCCCTTATGCTGGAAGATGGGTCCAAGAGTTGCCTTCGGTATTATGGTCATTACGAACTACTCCCAGTCAGGCTACTAGCCAATCACCTTTCTTTTTAGTCTATGGGGCTGAAGCAATGTTACTGAGTGAGATGGAGTACGAATCTCTTTGATTTCGTAGTTTCAATGATGAACGTTATGATCAAGACCGAGTTGACAATCTGACCCGACTGAAAGAGGCTCGTGAGGCTGCATTGGTTCAGTTGGCAAGGTATCTTCAAGGACTTCGACGTTATCATAATCGAAACGTTTGGTCACGAGCTTTCATTGTGGGCGATATGGTTCTGCGGAAGATTCAGACTACAAAGGACAGACATAAGTTATCTCCATTATAGGAAGGACCTTATATAGTTGCTGAGGTCACTCGGCCAGGAGCATATCGTTTGAAGCGCAAAGATGGGACCATGGTGGAGAATTCATGGAAAATTGAGCACTTTCGTCGATATTATGCTTAGATTTATTTTATCATGTTCTTCTCGACTGCCGACTTCAAGTAAGTTGTCTTCTTGAGTTGTCAGTCGAGGGCTATACGTATCAATAAAGCATGATGGTTTTTATCAATAATGACTTGTTCATACTTGGTTTATCATTGTTTAGTGTTCTGGTTTGAGTTAAGCAAATAAGGACTGAAAATTTGTTGATGGCTTAATCAAGTTTAGGTTTGGTGACAGTCGGACGAAAATCTTTTAAGAAATTAAATGCGAAGACTCAAATTAGGGCATAAGCATAAATAAACTGAGAAATTATAAGTTAGATTATAACAGTGCTTTACATCAAAGATGTCATCCCTAGAAGTTTTCAATTAGATCCGCAGCAATTTTCTTGGCCGACTCCTGTGCTTCATTGATCAGCTCCAAGGCTTGTTCATCAGAAGTGTCATCTGCGAAGCCATCTCCTATTGAGTTTACATCCACTCGAGGATAGAGCAACTTCGTCATCGCCAGGGTTTGACTTGCACTCATGACGGCGGCATCGGTGATATTCTCTATATACTTTTTTGGAGCCATCCTGAGTTTATCAAAGATTTCAATGGCATCCATAGAGCTTGTTCCAAGGCCGTTTTCATAGAGTGCTGACAATATCGGCATAGCCGCATTGGCGATGTCATCCCTTACTCTTTCGGCTCTTCGGACTTTTTCAGCAAAGACTTCAAATTGAGCATGAGATTTAATCTTATTAGCTACAAGTTTGATATGATTCAGATTACATAAATAACCAAGATCAGATAAATCAATGAGCATGAGTTTAAAGGGTTACCTTCAATTTCTTTTAAAGCTTTATCTTTGTCAGATTCAAGCTTGGCGTTATCACTTTCTGCTTTCTTTAATTGAGCCTTGAGGGATTCGATCTCGGATAAATTGGCTAAAGCATGAAGATTCAGAGTTAATAAAGTTGAACAGATTGACAGATGAGTTGGTTTCTATTACCTCCGATTGAACCGCGAAGCTTCAGGTTCATATCTCGAAGCTTATTGATTTCTTCCCAAAGGACAACTTCCCTGGCTGCAGCTTCTTCTTTAGTTTCCTTGAGATCTTGCTGGATGTTTTCCAAGGAGTTGACATGAGGCACAAGCTTCTCTAGAGTATCTGACTGGCCTGTGAGCGACGATATATTCTCTGCATTATGAAGACTAAGTCAGTTGATTATAAAAAGATTATGCCTTTGAGATATGAGGAATTTGCCCTTACGTTCATTAATCGAGTGGCTTCATTGAGGCTAGCAACAAGCATATCGCGTTCTTCAGCTTCTTTCTGTTTGTTTAATATGATGCCTTGTTTTTTGCCTTCGGCATCATGCCACTCGATCTTGATTGGAGGCATTGACGCTTCTGTAGACTTCAGTCGGATAATTTCTTCTTCTTCGGCTGTTTGATTTGAGCATGATGAATAAAGATGGAAGTCAGAAGATGTATTTGAGACAAGAATTTGATAACCATTGAAGGTTACCTGATGTAGCTTCGGGTCGGTTTTCTTGAGGAGATGGTCGATGAAGATTGAAGGGAACAACCGGCAGCTTATTGCTATAGTCCACTGAAATTCCAGAAGAGAACATTTTGTACATCCGAGCGCACAAGACCTGGAAATTCAGGGATTCACGGTCTTCCCGATTGAGATCACTTTGGCCTTCGTATTCAAATGCTGGCTTAGACCTTTCTTTGATAGGAGCCAGTCGGCACTTGATGAAGTGCCGACCGAGTAATCTGTTCTCCTTGGAGGCCCTTATTCTTCATCTCAAGGATTTTAGCCAGGAGGTTGTTAGCTTCTATCCAATCTTGATCTTCTGGCAGAGTATTCCAGTTGGCTCGTTGGATTGGTGGGAGACCAATGAAGTTGGGCAAACTGGAGGCTGGGTTTGAGATATAGAACCAGTTCGCATGCCAGCCCTTGTTAGAAGATTTCTGGGGGAGAGGGAAGTAATCCTTGCAAAGAGTACCGCGGAGTTGAAATCCGGCACCACCAACAACGCATGGGTTATCTTTGGTTGGGTGTGCCTTAAGGGAGAACATACGGCGGAAGAGGTTGAAGTGAGGGTAGATACCCAAGAAAGCTTCACACACATGGATGAAGATGGCGATGTGTAGAATGGAGTTTGGATTTAGATGATAAATTTGGAGGCCGTAGTAATCGAGGATACCACGGAAGAATTCAGAAGTGGGAAGACCAAATTCGCAAGAGAAAAAGTGGGTAAAGACTACGATCTCACCGGTGTTTGGAGTTGGGAACTCTTCGCCGTATGTCGGGCGCCAGCCGATGATTTCCTTGGCAGGAAGAACTCCGTCCTTCACCATTTCCCGCAGAGTTGATTCTTTCACATCTGACGTTGCCCATTGGTCGAAGGGGATTTCCCTCTCTTTTGCCATGGATGTGGTTTGTGCGATAGCGAATCTGGTGTTGGGACCGAGGATCCTCGGAGGGAATGGTGGGATGCGCGCGGTGAATCTTGATGGAGTTTTGAGCTTCTGGGTGGATGGATTTGGATGCGCTCGAGTTCTAGGTCTTTTCGGAAGAGTTTGTGAACAGGAGCGCGAAAAGGGGAAATTTTTAGAAGATGAGGCAGCGGGGAAGACGACAGCGCTTCAGTGGCTTTTCGGGAATCGGTAGGCTTTCTCATATTTGGGCCGAGATCCATGAAAAGCTTACAACCCATAATTCAGGTGTGGCTTGACACGTGTCTCTAAGGACTTAAGTAGATTTGCCTTAGCAATATGCACGTGTCTTATTGCCCGATGCCTTTAAAATCCTTTCATACAGCAGTTACACAACTTTTTAAGGGTTGGTACGATGCAACTTGGAAGGTGACAAACAGTAAAGTTTTTTATAACTGTCCTGGTAACTTTTCTATAGGTTGCAGGAGCTGTTTGGTTTTTTACAAAGCAATTGATTTTATATCAATGCTATTTCGCCACCTTGGTGTGCTTTTTTTTTAAGACCAATATTATGGCTTAGGCTTTTTAATATTTTGGTCATATTCTTCGAATGAATGATAAATCTGTTATGGGTTTGTTAGCTCAGATTTTCTATTGTTTATACAACATATTCCTGAGGATGGACGAGTTGTATGCTCTGAGAGGACTCGGGCATAACGACTCGGATAGCATGAGCTTGCTAGTACTCGGGGTCATTATACACTATGCCTTGATTATAAGGTTATGTGTTATATGATTTTTTATGATTGCTTTGGCTTAGGCTAGGCATTTATTTTACTCGGATGAGTATGAATATTACAGTTCTTGACTATATGCTTAGTTTGTTTAACTAAACACATAGTCGGGGGCTATACCTAATTAGGTGCATCTAGTCGGTGCACCTAAGTATATATTTTTAATAATTTTTGAGATGTTTTCAGCCCTTCACAGCCTTTTTATTGGATGATAAAAGCACTCGGGAGACTTGGGCAGAGATGATGGAAACACTCGGCGATGGAAGCACTTGGATAAGGAGGTGCTCGGCTATGTGTTATTCTGGTTCGAGGCAAAGTTATCTCGTCGACTGTGAAGGTCTCGGGGGCTACTGTGGAGAATATGGGTACCGTATACCCTCATGGCTGGCTTATCCGACTGACTATAGGGGATAGGTTATGATTCATGATTATGTAATCGTCTTAGGACTTAAGTATTACGTTACCTTGTGTAATAAGGAACGGCTTATAGTCCTGAGTCGGGAGTAATGTGGAGTTCTATACAGTATGTAATTAGGTCTCCGACTTGTGAACCTATCCTCTAAGCCTATATAAGATGGATAGGACGTCCCTTGAGAGGCAGGTTGAAAGAGAGAGATTGAAAGAGATCGACATAAGAGGAAAGAGATCACGAGATTAATAAACCACTCGGTGGATCAAATCTCCGAAACAGGAGTAGGGTATTACTTCTTTATAGAAGGCCTGAACCTGTCTAAATCCCTTTGCACATTAACCCATCGTGTTTGGCACTTAACTGCTACCTCCAGTTTCTTATTGCCGAAACCAAGTTTCGACACAACACACATGCAAAATGAACTAGAGAAGGGCTGCGTTCGGCTCCCAACACAACTCCTTCGTATTTCGTGCACGTTTCCTAAACTGCTAAATGGTATATTTTTTGCAAAAAAAATTATATAAAAAAGTTGCTTTAAAATCATATTAATTTATTTTTAAAAAATTAGCTAATACTTAATTAATTATACGCTAATAAGTCATTTTGTTTTACGTGCGTGAGAGATTAGCTCCCAACTGAAGCTGCCGAACTTAGCCTAGGAGAGTATTTGCTTCTCTTGAAGGCAAGTGTCATGCCCCAGCCTAGCCCCGAACGAAAGCCGGAGTAAGGCGATCCAAATTAACCTGTAAATCTGTACCAGTCCGAGAAAACAGTGTTGATACAACAGAAAGACTGAATATCACAGCGACAGGGGTCTCTTTATTAAGAGTAGAGATATAATCATTGTTGGAACCTCGGACAGACCCTGAGTTCACAACTGCATTACAAAAAGGCGAAAGCAAAGACTAGCCCAAAGCCACAAGCATGACCTGGGAACTAAGCCGAAACCCTACTACAGCTCGAAGTCTGCTTGCTCCTGGAAGAACTCATCATCAGCTAGATCCATCTCCTCTTCTTCGAAGACTGGGGGGATTATTTATATAGAGCAAGGGTGAGTACGGGAGTACTTAGCAAGCCAAGGAAAATAAGTGTTTAATGCAAGCTTCAAGGGTGGTTATTTTCGCGTTTAGTTTTAGTTTAAAGTTCTTAGAATCACTAAGTAAGTGCTTCTCAATGACACGAATGAGAAGGTGCAACTCATCCGGCCAGAGTGGTGAAATGTATTTGTTGATTTCATCTACAAGAGTGGCTCCCTGCCAACAGATACACGGATTTCCTGAGTCCTGCTGTTCCTGACAGTCACAAACAAGCATTGGAAGGATTCCCTTACACCAACAACAGTTCACAAAGCAATAGTCAAGCAAAACTACGCTAAGGAATCACCTCACATCCGCCTATGACCGTGGGCATGGCTGTTCGAACAATACGTTAACCTCAGCAGAGGGGGTACACTTTATCCACACGATGTTACTGACCGGGTCACCCAACCCGTGCAAAACAGCCATGTCTAGTGACTTTGAGGCTTTCACGATAAGGCATTTCGAAAGCCGACTCAGGGTCATCTTATGCCAATGGGAGGAGTCCCACGGACCAACACCAGGTTAGGTCCCAGACCATACTGTGCCAGGAAGCCCAGGGGTCCTCCCCGACACCACCCCGACGAATCCACTTGTCCCTTGGCATCAAGATTTCCCTGGCCTAGCTAATTACTCAGCCAGGGGTGTCCCATTTCACCCATGTGGTCGCACAAGTTATGTTTGGATGAAATTTTGAAGGATTCGGTCCTTAAGGCGAGAATGAGAAAGCCGTACCTCCAGTTCATCTCCCGCACCGCGAATTTTGGTAACTCATTTTGTTTTCAAGGCACCGACCCAAGTGTTTAGGTCATTCAATAATAAAGGGGTTGATTGCAACAAGTAGGTACGGTCTATCGGCTATATTGCAAACTGCGGCCAAAATTGTCATGTATAACCTAGAGAAGCATAATTGGTGAAATGAAATACTTAATTTGAAATTATGGACTCAATTGATCAAAGGTGACTTACCTTGCTCAAGATCTTGAGCTTCTTCCTTGAAATCCACGCACTACGAGTTTTCGGGCTCCGAGGCTACACGCGAAATGCGGCGACTCAACAAAAAGGACAAAAGAAAGCCCTGTTAATGACCTCTAAGCGTGCCATTAGATAGATCTCAATTTTTGAGGAATTTTGGGAGTTGAACGGAGTCAAATGGACGAATGGTTGGAAAGATATGGATTTCCTAAGATTTATTGATTTTCTGTCTAAAGGAAAAGGAATTTATTAAATCCCTTAGAAAAGAAAAAGAAAGGGGGACTTGATTTAGACTTTTCGGCCGGGCGCAAGGTGCAGCCGAGCGAAGCGGGCCGGCGCGCGAGCGAAGTGGATTAGGCCATTACTGAGGCACGACCCAAGCGAGGCGTGGGCGCGGCCGATGGATGAAGGTGGCCTAAGGCCGAGCGGGAACACGTGTGGGAGGGAGTGGACCGACGCAAGGCGCGGCCCAAAGGTTGGCACGAGCGTGGGGAGAGGCCAACGGGCTGGAGGGGAAAAGAGGCCGAGTGGGCCGGATCGTGACGCGGCCCACGTGGGTGCAGCGCGCGCGAGTCGGAGCGGTGGACCGTGGTCTACCGAGCGGGGCCTACCTGTCGGCGACTCGGCTCACAAGGAATAGGTGCACGGGGGGAGTTGGCGCTAGGGTTGGTGGATCGGGTGCGGGATGTGTGCGCCGGATGGACGCGAGCGCGGCGGGCCCACATGCAGCCTCACGACTCTCCGTGGACTGCGCGCATGCGAAGGAGGGAGGAGCGGCGTCTGTTGCTCACGTGGTGCGGACGTGGCGCCACGTCAGACTGTGGGAGAAAGAAGAAGATGGTGATGGCATTCGATGGCGTACGATAGCGGTGGAGCTCCGGGACAGCGTGGCGCGAGTCCGACGAGGGGATGGGCACTAGCGCGAAGGATGGCGCACGAGGAGGCAAGCCAATGGCTCTGATTCGTTGAAAAGGGGGCGGAGGCGGTGGATTACGGCGGCGGCCATCGTCGGCAGGAGAAAAAGGGGGAACCTCGCCAGAGTAGCTAGAGGTCGATTCCTTGGAGGGGGAGCATCTACACGTGTCTACTAAACCCATCCACACGACGAGGAAGCACGAGCAGCACCAGTGAGCAAGGGCAACGGCGCGCGGAGCTCGACACCGAGCGGCGGCAAAGTAGCGAAGCGGCGAGAGGCAAACGACAACGCTAACGGCGGCTCTACCGCGCCTGCAAGCACGGATACGCGGCGGCGAGCTCGTCTATGACCTAGGGAAGAAGGGAGACGAAGGGAGAAGGGTGGAGGGGCTTTACCGCGGAGAGGAGGTGCCGTGAAGAGCGGCCGACGGCGCGGGACGTGATCGTCTCTGTCTCGGGCCGAGGAAGAGGAGGAAGAGGGCGCCCAGAGTCTGCATCTCGCGTCCACAAGCGCCGGCGGCGGACAACAACGACGGCGGCAATGGCGCGACGGCGAAGCAACGGTTATGGCAGTGGAGGCGGAGACCGAGCAAATGGGGAGGGGCTAGAGAATTTAAAGGCGCTCCGGTTTTGGCTTCGGGGAGAAGGAACTCAAGCGCAACCTGCGAGCAAGCGTGCGGTCGCCGGCGCTACGCCCGAGCGGTGGCAGAGGCGTCGGGCCGAGAAGGGAAAAAGGAGAGAAGGGGAGGAGAAAGAGGGAGTGGACTTTGCCATTCCAGGCGGAGCGAGAGAGAGAGAGGGAAAGCTCCGCGTCTCCGGCTTGGAGGCTAGCGGCGTGGGCGCGGGGTTCCATGGTGGTGGCGGCGCTGGAGAGAGAGAAGGAGCGCGGCGCGTGAGGAAGAGAGATGGAGACGTGCAGCAGGGTCGGTGCTCTACTGCGGCACGTACGCTGCACGTGCCCGGGAGCGGACCGACACGGCCCAAAAAGGGAGAGGGGCTGAGGGAAACGGGGGGGACGGGCCGGCCGAGAGAAAGCAGCCCAAGAAAAGCTGAGGGAGGAAAACTAGACTTTCTGAGAAATTTGATTTTTGAGGGATTTGGAGTTTGGATTTAAATTTTGAGTTGGGACTTTTTCTCCGGGATTCGAACAGGGAGTAAGGAGAGAGACGAGACCTTGGCACACACGCGAAGCAAATAACAAATTTCATAATTAGGGTTTTTATTAAACAGGTTTTCCCGCTAACGTTACGACGAAACGGGCGTTACAGCGTGCAAACGAATGCATGCATGCACCGATGCTCATGAACTCATACGCATAAGCCGCTCTAACCGATTATATGTTGATTAATTATGGAAGACCTAAAAAAACTTATGTAGACTGGTAAGTGAACCTGCTTATTCTAATAGATTGGTCTGAGCCCAAGGTCATGGCCCAGTTGATGTGCGGCCTAGCCATGCGCGTGTGAGGCCGGGGACGACCCATGAACTAAGGCACATGAGTGGGCTTACCTTTGTCATCTGGACCAAACGGCCGGTAGTAACACAACCATCTTCGGTTGATGCTAAGGACCAACCCAGCTATATACAGGCCGAGGCTGAGAATGGCCCGACTTGGTTTGGTTTCGTTTGGTATTTCTTCCGACCCAAAATATAAGCATTACATTCATTCAAAATCATTTATATTTTAGGACAGAAAAAATATATCACAATAAAAATAAAATAACTTAATGAGTATTTAATTGTAGGCTTTCAGGTATACATAGATTGTCACACCACCTCTATCCTACATTTTCTTTCTTTTTTTTGCGTTCATCTCATTTCTTCTATTTTGGATTACGTTGTTTTTATGGAATTCCTAAAAGAGGATTTGATTGATGGGCGGGCAATAGATGGTGATGGGATGAGACACAACACCTAGAGATTACCCAATAGGAGCACCAAGTCGATCCAAGCAACGTGACACAAGAAGTTGTGTGGTTACAAACTTGACATGCTCGACAAGATAAGACACACGAAGATCCAGGGTGTAAAAATTTGGCGGATCACATCGGGTATTATACAGGGTGTTTCATGGATTATTTGAGCACTAATATAAAAACTAATTACAGAATCCGTTTGTAAACCGCGAGACGAATTTATTAAGTCTAATTAATTTATCATTATCAAATGTTTACTGTAGCATCACATTGTCAAATCATTGCGAAACTAGGCTCAAAAGATTCGTCTCATAAATTAGTCGCAAACTGTGCAATTAGTTATTTTTTTCTCCCATATTTAATACTTCATGCAGACATTCAAATGTTCGATGTGACAGGGCGTAAAAATTTGGCGTGAGATTTAAACAGGGCCTAAGGCTGTATTTCTTTTTATCTTTTTCAACTCATATTTCTCGTTTTTCACGCGTATATTTTTCAAACTGTCAAACAATATTTTTTTACAAAAATTTTTTACACGAAAGTTGTTTTAAAAAATCATATTAATTTATTTTTTAAAAAACTTAGATTAATACTTAATTAATCATGTGTTAATAAATTGCTCCGTTTTGTATGTCGAAGGGATTAATTTCAACCCCAGCCACCGAATGCAGCCTAAGAAGCAAGCAAAAGCAAAAGATAATATAGGCACCACCATGGCTTAGTACATGGTAGTCTCCAAGACAAGGCCAAGCTAAAGAACATTAAGAGGAATAACATCTTCAGGCTGCGCTTGAGAGGTGAACCAAAAAAATCGTTTTCTCATGTACGTTTTTCAAACTATTAAATGGTGTGTTTTTTAATAAAACTTTTTATAGAAAAGTTGTTTTAAAAAATCATATTAATCCATTTTTCAAATTTAAAATAATTAATACTTAATTAATTACACACTAATAGTTACCTCGTTTTGTGTTTCTCAATTTTTTCTATTTTTCTCTTCTCAAACACAACCTAAAGGTTGCGTTGTAGATATTAGTGGTGTTTGAAAGGATAAAATGTTTCACGTAAAACAAGGTGACATTAACTTGTGATTAATTAAGTTTTTATTATTACAAACTTGAAAAATAGATTTATCTGATATTTTAGAACAACTTTCATATAGAAAATTTTTGTACGAAACACACTGTTTAGCAGTTTGAAAAGCGTGCCTCGAATATCTTTATCTTTTATCTGGGTTTGTAGTAGTACTGAACGGGACCATTGTCATACTAGGTGCTACGAAAATTACTAAGTAACTTTTAATATTTTTTAATAGTCAAGTTAAGAGTAAAAATTATATTAATTATTAACAACAAATAAAACTGATTTGTCAAACTATGTTCAAATAGAAATAAATTTAGTACACTCTTTATAAGATTGTAGATGAAATATGATATCCCACACTTTGATTATATAGATAAATATATGTTAAGTATTATAAAAATGATGGCTATATATATGTTAAAAATATTATAAAAATAATGTGAAGAGATATGATTTGATGTTGATTTGTAGAATTCAATAAATTGTAGATGATGTTGTATGCTTACATGAGTTTTATATATGTAACTATTGTTAGTAAATGATAAGATGACATATTTGATGTTAAATTTTAGAATTAGTGGGTTATCAACTTTATAGTATAGATTTGCCGCTTCCACCACCATTCCCCCTATGCCTTATCAGGTATTAACACTATCGTTTGAATACTGTAAGATTCTCGTGTGTCGCAATTAAATATGATTTATGGCTTTGTACATTGATTGTATGGATGGTATGAACTTTTAGGCTGTTTTTTTTTGTTTCCCAACTCACTTTTATCGTTTTCGCGCATATATTTTTCAAACTATTAAATAATAAATAATGTTTTTTTTAAAAAAAAATTATACAAAAGTTATTTTTAAAAATCATATTAATTTATTTTTTTTAAAATAAACTAATACTTTATTAATCATATGCTAATCAGTTACTCTGTATTACATGCGAAAGGATTAGTCCCAACCCAGAAAACGAACACAGCATTAGGCGTGAATCATAGAATCTTTTGCTACTATGTACTATTCTATATGGCAAGGATTGATTTTTCGATTTTTTTTATTTGCAAGTCCATTATAGCTTAAGAATAGTGCTCCACACTACTCTTGACAACATAATCTAGACCCTTTTTTCTTCATAATTTAAATGAACATTGTAAATAGGGACACTCTTGGAATCTTTTTATGGTAATAAGTTTCAGGTTTAAGTACAATTACTTTTTTTCTACTATGTGACATAACATGGACGTAACATGGCTAATAAAAGAATTAAGAAGGTAAAAAAGGCATTCTAATACCCAAAAAGCCTTTTGGCGTACCTGCGCCAGCAACACACGACACACGTGCATCTATGCAGCTGTGCTTGCTCATGGCCTTCGCATGGTCTTATGGGCCTCATAGGCCCAAACATCTATATAACTTTTTTTAAAAAAAATATTCTCCTATTAAATTATTTAGAATAGGTTGGAAGTTATTCAACATTTCTATTTGAAAGATTTTTAAAATTTGATTTTTTCCAACTTTTAGTTATTTTCAATAACTTTTAAATTTGAATAAAATTTAGCAATAGAGCCTTTTCAACATAAAGTTTTATTTCAAATTTAAAAATTTCGAGTAATAAACTACTAAAAATTGGAAACTTTAAACTCAAAATTTGAACATTTGGCTTAAAACTTAAAAATTATCTATGCCCAATTTTCAAACTCGTTAACTCATCAGCTATAAAACTTTCAAACTCAACTTATTTATTTATTATTTTATATTATGAAAAAGTTACACTTAGCACTATGCTTACCGTATATAAGGGGAAAGGCAATAGAAGGAATATATGATATGATATAAGTACAAGGGGGGAAATGCGAAATAAATGCTGCCAAGTTTCTTCTCCGAATCGATTCGTCGTCGTCGTCTATAACCTCGCTCGCTCCGTCTTGTGGTGGCCACCGCCACGAAGCCAAGTCAGACCAAACCCTCGCTCGCTTGCAAATTGCAATCGAAGAGGAGGAGGAGCCATGGATGGCGGCGGCAACTGGAGGCCCACCCAGGGGGCCGACCCCGCGGCTGTCGCCGCCGCCGCTGGGGGCATCGATCCCAACGCCCCCGCCCCCGCCGGCGGCGACTGGCGCTCCCAGCTCCAGTCGGAGGCCCGCAACAGGATCGTCAACAAGATGTATGTATCATCCCCTTCCCTTGCTTTCGATTTGCTTGCTTTCCCCTCCTTATTCCCCAAACCAACCCCTTCCCTTCCCTTCCCCCAATTCTTTTTTTTGCCTTTTCTTCTTCTTCAACTAAAATAAAAAAAATCCATACATCGCACCATCCCTTTGTGGTCGATTGAATATGATGCAACTCCGATCTACATAGTAATATCATCATATCTCCCCTTCCTTGCCCATGTGTTTCTGTTATTTATTTAGTATTTATTATTTTTGTTAGGTCGAATCCCTCCCCAACTATGTTCAGATGCCTCCGGTTTTTTATTAGCTTTGACATTCATGTCTAGTTCAGCTAGTCTAGATATCCAATTGAACTCAATTTACATTTCATCATACACAGTTACATAGAAAAATACATACAGTAAGGTTTGCTTACCTTCGACTGGAAGATGCTCCCCTTCTGTTCAAATGGATCTGATCTTTCCTTCGAGGGAACTATGATGGCAAGGCAAACTGTTTGAAGGAGAAACCACCTACCTCTCTCGTTTATTTTACTTCTTTATGTTGGATCATGTATGTGCCACTCTCGGCGAGTCCTTGTAGCCGTTGTCCACTTTTGGTCATAGCCACTAGTATGATATTTGTACTCATTTGCCCAGCATCTTAAATGGTAGACCTATATATTATGCCTTAGATGACATTTTCTTTTTGCACAAAACATCTCAAAAGCAATATCTCTCTTTTTTTTTCTTCATGGAATATATTCGTCATTTACTTGCTTGTTGCAATCTACGTACAGAATGGAGACTCTGAAGAAGCATCTACCAGTATCAGTGCCTGAGGGGTTGAATGAACTTCAAAAGATAGCAGTGCGATTTGAAGAGAAAATATATACTGCAGCCACCAGCCAGGTACACTTAGCCTCTTGCTAACTTCCTCAGGTTGATCCAATCTTTCAGTTGTGGGGCTCAAGCATGGCATTTGTGATCTTAGTAGAAGAATCGATCTTCAAATGTTTGCAAATATGTCTTTTGATTTTGAAGTTTGTTAGAGTTTCACCATGAAGTATCCACATTTTTTTGAACCAATGGTAATATTTCACACCTCCAGCTAAACCAGATTATCCAAGGCTGCTGAAGCTTTTTCCCTTCCATCATTGGCAGAAAATCTCCTTTGCCCCTTAGATACAGGGACCAAGATTGATTCAGTCCTATGCTAGAGGCTTTGATGTCCCCACATTATTTTTCATTGATAACATATCTCGGTTCACAAAAATTATCAATATGAATAGTAAATTAGTAATAATTAATTATAGAACTAAACAATATTTTTACCATGAGATTGGTTTTGTTAAAAATACAGGAGTTGCACCTTGAGTTTTGTAAGCCTATCATTCCATCTGTTCATGCTTGTATAAATCACCTGTAAAATATTCCCTTTATCCCAGATGAAACATCAAACAATGGTTTACTCCAGTCCTTCGTTTGTGTTAGCAAGTATTTCATCATATATCCCACTTCATTTTGGTAAATATTTTTGTAGGAGCTTCTTTGGCTGGGTATAGTGTTTCATAATCTCCAGAATACCAATTGCGTTCTCCTGTTCATACTTCATCAGGCTTATTCATGCCAAAGTAGTTTGCTGTATAGATAATTTGTATAATTTAAATGATAGTATAAAAAAAACGAAGCATATGTTTCAATTGTGCTAACCACCAGGACTTAGGGTGGCAATTAATTTATTACAAAGCCAAATCTTACCATTGTATTCTTTTGCATTACCAGTCTGATTACTTGCGGAAGATTTCTTTAAAAATGCTCTCTATGGAGACAAAGACTCAACAGAATCCTGGAAACGCTCAAGTGATTCAAAACCAAAATCCCCCTGGCCCAGGTACCATATGAAGTATATCCAATATCCGATTCTGAAATACTGGAGTAATAGTAAGATATTTGGTGATACCATATTTTGTTCACCTTAAAAGTCCTTATATATTTTTTATGATGAAACTATATTGCATTTAATGGTGACCCATGCATGTGTGTTGACAACCCCATTTCTGAGAGGAAACCATCCGATGGATGCTGTCAGTGGCAGAGCTTGGGCTCTGCCGCACTGAGAAGTACAACAGTGCTCTCTTGTTTTAGCTTGTATTGGATGATGCTCAAGCAAGTAAAAATTAAGGCAGGATGCCTGTCAGTCGAAACCTCCAAACTTGTCGATCACTCGAACCTAATTAATTAATTGCTGATCTTGATAGAAAACACACCATTTAGTTGTAGCTGGCCACGAATCCTTGCATGGTCAGATTCAAAGCTTTTGGGCACCAACATCAAAACAAACAACCCCTCAATCTGGTTGTTCTAGTAGAGGCTAGATCTGCCATGCAAAGTAGAAAAGCAAAACAAGGCTCATACCATCACGTCTGCTGCCAGCAGCCCAAAGACCAAAGCTATGAACACATAGCTTTCTAGCACCCATTATCTTTTTTTTTAATCAAAGATGATACTAGCATCATAGTCTAGCCCATTGGATTTCCTCACAATCACACAATCACTTCATCGATATGATCTCTTGCATTGGATTTCCTCTCCCTAAATCACAACTCGGTAGCTGTCAACCTTTCTTTATGTTTTTAGAAAATGAGCTATGGAGTTGTATGGATTTGTATGTACTTGTTGTCCATCATTAACTTGCCTAGGTGTTAGTAACTGGATTCTTACTAGAACTCGTACTCTCATTGAAAGAGGATAGCACCCAAGAAGTCGGGAATTTTCTGGTTTACTTCTACTCAAATGCCATGCCTTCTAAGGCAGGTTGGGGTTACATATATAGGGGTGGCTGCACTCTACCAGCCAGCTAAATTATTGACTGTCCTAGCTAGTCCAAGATACCAAGGGAACAAAAGGACTAACCACCTAAAGGGCTACATCATCTTTGACTACTACTACAGCCAACAAACTAAAGGAAAAGATACTACTGCAACCAGCAGCACACATGCTACAACCAGCAGCACATGGACTAGTACAGAGACTTATCCAACAATTCTCCCCCTAAGTCTTGTACGTCGTCTTGTGGGAAGGTTGGACCATCCCGGTCCTGGAGCAAAGTTCGGCGAACCTGATCCTCTCAAGGGGCTTGGTGAGCAAGTCCGCAAGCTGGTCCTTGGTGTTGATGTAGCTCGTCTTGATGCTGCCCTCCTCCAAGCAGTCTCGGATGAAGTAGTGCCTCACCAGGATGTGCTTGCTTCGTTCGTGGAAAACGGGGTTCCGTGCCAGGGCCAGGGTGGAAACGCTATCCACCCTGAGCTCCACTGCTCCAGTGTCTTTGCCGAGCAGATCACTGAGCAGTCGAGAGAGCCAGAGCGCCTGAGTAGAGGTAGTGGAGGCTGCTATGTACTCGGCCTCACAGCTGGACAGAGCCACTACCTGCTGCTTGACCGACTAACAGCTCACAAGACACTTGCCGAGGAAGAAGAGCACACCGCTAGTGCTCTTGCTGGTGTCGATGTCGCCAGCGTGGTCGCTGTTGCTGTACTCGACGAAGTGCGCCCCCCCGGGGCACCTCGGGTAGAAGAGGCCGTAGTCGAGAGTACCCGCGACATAACGGATAATCCTCTTTACGGCCTGCTGGTGCTCCGTTGTCGGTCGTTGCATGAACCGACTGACGTAGCCAACGGAGAATGCCAAGTCCGGCCGTGTGTGAGCGAGATAGCGGAGACTCCCCACAAGGCGCTGGTACTGCGTGGCGTCCACCTCCTCCGCCGTGCTGTCACGGCTAAGCTTCAGCCTCTCCTCCATCGGAGTGAGGGCTAGGTTACAGTCGGTGAGCCCAGCTAGCTCAACGACGCGCTTGGCGTAGGCGGTCTGCCGAAGCGCGATGCCGAAGTCGTCCTGGTGGACCTCGATTCCCAAGTAGAAGGAAAGAGGCCCCAGATCACTCATCTGGAAGGTGGCCTTCATCTCCTCCTTGAACGCCGCGACCTCCGCATCCTTGGTGCCGGTGATCACCAAGTTGTCCACGTAGACACCCACCAGCAGGACATTTGCACCATTGCCCCGCCGGTAGATGGCTGCCTCGTGCGGGCTTTGCCTGAAGCCCATCCCCTTGAGCGTGGAATCCAGCTTGGCATTCCACGCTCTCGGTGCCTGCCGCAAGCCGTAGAGGGCCTTGTGCAGGCGTAGCACCTTGCCCTCCTTGCCGGGGATCACAAATCCCGGCGGCTGATGCACGTAGACCTCCTCCTTCAAGTCGTCATTTAGAAATGCCGACTTGACGTCCATGTGATGAACGCACCAGCCTTCCTGAGCGGCCAGCGCAAGGAGGAGTCACACGGATTCCATCCGTGCTACGGGGGCGAAGGCATCGTCGAAGTCGATCCCCTCCTGCTGCACGAAGCCGCGTGCCACCAAGCGAGCCTTATGCTTGACGATGGCTCCGGCTTCATCCCTCTTCAGCTTGAACACCCACTTAAGGGTGATCGCGCGGTGACCACGGGGGAGGTCAGTAAGCTCCCAGGTGCGGTTCTCCTCAACCGCGTCCATCTCCAACTGCATCACGGCACGTCATGCCGCGTGTCTCTCGGCCTCTGCGAAAGACCGAGGCTCACCGTCGTCGCACGCAAGGTGCAACTGCGCCTCCAGGTCGCGAGGCACCAGTCCCGGCACCAGCTGGTCGCCGAGAAGGTCCTCCATCGTACGATACCGCAGCGGCTCGCCGTCGTGGTACGCGTCGATGCGCTCCTCGTCGTGGGAGAGCGGAGTAGCGAACTCCACCGGGTTGTGTTTGACACGAGCTGGCGTCGGAGTGGACGTGCCCGGAGGGGTGGCTGTTGGTGCTGGGGTGCGTGGGGTCGCCGGCTGTGGAGGTGTCGGCGAAGAACTCGTCGCAGCCGAAGTCGTAGCTTGAGAGTGTCGCTGCCGGAGTCGGTGGAGGCTCGAGGATTGGGGTAGGCACGCTTGGTGACAAAGAGCTGCCTATTCCCCCAGCTCCCTCGAAGTGGATGTACTCGACAGTGAAGTCGTCCTACGTCGGAGTCGAGCCGTCGTCCACCGCCTTGTCCCATGCCCACCCTCGCCCTTCGTCGAACACTACGTCGCGCGCCGTGCGCACACGCTGTGTCTTCGGGTCAAGAATGCGGTAGGCCTTCGAGCCCTCCGCGTAGCCGATGAACACCCCTGGGGTGCTCCAGTCGCCGAGCTTGCTGATGTGGCCGAGCTCCTTAGCGAACACGAGGTAGCCAAAGACCCGCAGGTGGGAGACCCCCGGTTTACGCCCATGCCAAGCCTCGTACGGCGTCCTGCCGTCGAGGGCCTTGGTAGGCAAGCGGTTGAGGATGTAGACAGCCGTCACCACTGCCTCTCCCCAAAAGACGGTCGGCATCCCCCTCTGCTTGAGGAGAGCCCGAGCCATCCCCACAACCGTCTGGTTACGCCGCTCGACGACGCCGTTCTGCTGCGGGCTGTACGGTGCGGAGTAGTGGCGCTGAATGCCCTCATCAGCGCAGTACGACGCAAATTCAGCCGCCGCGAATTCGCCGCCGTTGTTGGTGCACAGCACGCGCAACTTGCGGCCGCACTCCGCCTCCGCAGCAGCCGCGCGCGCCTGATGGCATCCGCAGCCTCTCCCTTGCTGCCAAGAACCATCACCCACATGTAGCGGGAGAGGTCGTCGACGAGCAATAGGAAGTAACGTCGTCCTCCTGGTGTGGCTGGTGTCGCTGGGCCACACAAGTCCCCGTGCACGAGCTCGAGCCGCTCCTTGGCTCGGAAGCTCGTCTACTGGGGAAAGGGGAGCCGCCTCTGCTTTGTTAACACGCAGACGTCGCAGAGCTGCTCCACATGATCAAGGCACGGCAGGCCTCGCACCATCTCCTTGGCACTGAGCCGCTTCAGGGCTTCGAAGTGGAGGTGCCCGAAGCGCTCGTGCCACTGCCACGCCTCGTCGTCCCGTCGGGCGGCGAGGCAAACCGGTTGTGCTACCTGCACGTTGAAGACGTAGAGTCGATTGGTGCCTCTGGTTACCTTGGCAAGGTGACGACGGCGATCCCAAATCCGCATGACTCCGTGCTCGACCAACACGTGTGAACCATTCTCATCCAGCTGTCCCACGCTGATGATAGAGTTCCTCAAACGCGGGGATGTAGTAGACTCCGATGAGCAGCCTGTGCTCACCGGACTTGGCGGTGAAGGTGACGGAGCCGACGCCCTTGATCTCCACGCCGGAGGCGTCCCCAAACTTGACGGAGCCTCGGACACTGGAGTCGAGCTCGGTGAAGAACTCCCGTCGGCCAGTCATGTGATGGGTGGCGCCAGTGTCGAGGTACCACCCATCAGTCTTGTCGTTGCTGGAGCCGTCGTAGAGGAAGGCGAGTACCTTCGGCTTGTCAAGGTGAAGGAAAACCTCTGCGGCCGGTGCTGCTGGAGATAGCTCGATGCTTGCATGTGCTAGGAGCAAAGTCGGCTCTTCCTCCACCTGTGCGACGTGGGCCTGGCCGCGTCGTGGCTGTCGACAGTCTTTGGCCCAATGGCCAAGCTTGCCACAATTGCAGCAGGCGTCGTCTCGTGCCAACTTGTGATTGTCGGCGGCGCCGTCCTGGGCGCCTCTACGAGCGCCACCCTTGGCACGCCTTCGCGCCCACCGTAGCTGGACGCCTCCGCGTGCCTTGTGCGGCTTGCGGCCGCCTTTCGAGGGAGAGGACTCCTCCTTTCTCCCGTCACCCTGACAGGCCTCCCACTACTCTCAAGTGAGATGGAGCTTCCCGCCAATGGTGATGGGCCCCGAGAGAGGCTGTGGCTCATCGTTGTCGACGACCTTGAGGCTACCTATTGCCGCCTTGATCGACATTGTGGAGAGGTCCAGCAGAGACTCGATCGAGCGAACGATCTGCCTGTACTTCTCTGGGACGCAACGGAAGAGCTTCTCGACGGCTCTCCTCGTCGTAGGTGTCGTCGCCGTACTGCACCATCTTCTACAGCGGAGTGTTGAGGCGGAGGGCGAAGTCATCAACGTCCTCACCTGGCTTGAAGGCCAGGCTCTCCCACTCCTTGCGAAGTGCCTGCAGTGTGGACTTGCGGGCGCGGTCGCTGCCGATGCGTGCCGTAGCGATGGCGTCCCAGGCCTCCTTGGCAGTCTGCTTCTGGGAGAGCGAGAACTGCATCTCGGGCGGGACTGCAGCGATGAGGGCATCCAGTGCCCGTCGATCCTCGTCGTAGTTGACGTCGCCGTACCGAACTGCCTCCCACATGTGCCGTACCTGGAGCCTCACCCTCATGACCGCGGCCCACTCGACGTAGTTGGTCTTGGTGAGGGTAGGCCACCCACCGCCGGGGCCGACTTCCCTGACGACAGCCTGGACCCCGTGGTGTCGGCCCGCGGAGGGAGAGCGGCGCCGCCTGTGTAGGCCACGCTCTCCGTCGTCCCAACCGTCGCGCCGGCGGTTGAACTCCAGCTCCGCCTCGAGCTGGGTGGCCCTCTCCCGCAGCCGTTGTATCTCCAGTGCTGGGTCGACATGAGGGCCGTGCCTGAGGTCGCGCTCGTTGCGTCCGTCAGGGGCGAAGCCGGCGCGCGCACGCCCATCTGGGCTGCCACCGCCGCGCCCGCGGGGCTACGCGACCACCCACCGTGCCGCCCGTTCTCGTGCCGCCTCCCTATCGGCCAGGTCCTGCGGCGCCTCCCCGGCCAACTCGGGGTCCGGGTCGGTAACGCCGACGGTCGAGCCCCTGCTACTACCGCCGCGCAAGACCTCGACCTCCGCTGCCGCCGCAGCTACTGCATCCGCCGCTGCCACTGTTGCCTCTTCTGCCCTTGCCGCCGCCAACTTCGCCGCTGCCAGCCTCGCTGTTCGGGCTGCTGCCGTAGCGAGCTCTGCTGCTGCCCGCTCGCGCTCCTCCACCGCGGCGAGCTCGGCCTCCTGCCGGCGCCGCGCGCTCGAGCCGAGTGAGTGCTGAGACGCTCCTGCGGACATGAGGGACTGCTGCGTGGGAAGAGAAGGCTTCTGACGAGCTGCTGCTCGTCAGCGCAGGGGACGAGGGATGAACAGGAACAGCCGGCGCTCCCGCTGCTGGCTGAGGACAGAGGGGAGTTCGGGAAGGGGATGAGAATGAGATGTCTAGACTACATGATAGAATGGCTCTAATACCACTTGTTAGTAACTGGATTCTTACTGGAACTCATACTCATTGAAAGAGGATAGCACCCAAGAAGTCGGGAATTTTCTGGTTTACTTTTACTCAAATGCCATGCCTTCTAAGGCAGGTTGGGGTTACATATATAGGGGTGGCTGCACTCTACCAGCCAGCTGAATTATTGACTGTCCTAGCTAGTCCAAGATACCAAGGGAACAAAAGGACTAACCACCTAAAGGGCTGCAGCATCTTTGACTACTATTGCAGCCAACAAACTAAAGGAAAAGATACTACTGCAACCAGCAGCACACATGCTACAACCAGCAGCACATGGACTAGTACAGAGACTTATCCAACACTAGGCTCAAATGGATTCACCACTGGATGGAGTTATATGTCTAAAAGTTCCTTAGCTAGTGTCAGTTTTGGTTAACATATCTTGTATTACTAGAAAAAAATACCTATGCGTTGCAACAGGTGAAGACAATTTTCATGATTGATAAAACCTCTGTTAATTTAAACGACAAACCGAAACCAAACAAACAAAACAATAGCAAAACCATATATAGCATTGAACCGGGTTGCGTGTGCTTCATGTGTCATTACACGAAGAATCCCTTATGTACACCTTTCTATAGCCTCACAAATCGATCGGTGGCTATTTCATAAGTTGACGCATGTGCATTTTGCTATACATCATGGATCAAAGATTGAAAATTTGATTATTCAATTAGTAAGAGTTTTTTTACTGTAGATGGAAAGCATTTGTGAAGTAACAAACTTGCCACATAGGTGCATACACACCTTAAACAATGATAAATTCAAAAGGAAAATATTTATGAGGAGAGAAATTTGGAAAAAAAAAGGAGGAAAAAAGAGAAGGAAGGAGGAGAAAAGAGAGGAGATTGGAAGTAGAGGGAGAGGATCAAGATTATCGGGAGAAAAAAAAGGAGAAAAAGGAAAAGAAAAAAAGGGAGAGAAAAAAAGACGTCGATCGGGGGAGGGGCACGCGCGGCGCCAAGTGGAGGCGCGCGGGATGGGTCAGCGGGATGCTGTGGCCGGTTGGGTTGGGTTGGGAGAGGGAGGGGTTGGGCTGGAATAGGGGTGTATAATAGACTCACGTCAAATTGGATACAGGCGACATATAACCAACTCAAAAACCAACTCAAACACGGATGATGTACCAAAATTCCGGCGGAAACAACTTCAATTTTTATAATAGTCTCAAAAACCAACTCAAACACGGATGACGTACCAAAATTCCAGTGGAAACATCTTCGATTTTTATAATAGTAGAGATAGAGATAGAGATGGAGACTAACATATGCTGTCTAGTTATTTGCATTTGCTTCACTTTTTGCACTGATTAGTTGTCCATCAGTTCATGATCTATACACAACCTAGATGTTTAATTGATGCCATATGAGTATGAAATGACACACATTTTAAATGATTGTCATTGTCCCCTGATATGTGCTAACACATGTTATGTTAGTTATTTGCACTTGCTTCTTCACATTATTTATGCTCATTTTCTTTTGAAGGGTAAAGTTTGCTTTCCATAATTCATGATCTATAATACCTAGAGGTTCAATTAATGCCAATATGCCATGAATAATTGCACATTATGAATTGTTGCACTGTTTAATTGATTCCCCCCGTTAAATTTCATGTAACTTTGCTTTATGTCGGAGCCAGATTACACTTGTGTGACTACTGAGGTAAAATAATTGCTGGCTATTTTGAGTTGTTGATGGAATTATGTTTATTCTCTTTTTGCCGCAACTTGTCAGATAATTTATTTGTAGTTTCCTTCTCAACCTTATTGAAAAACTAACGATTTTTTTCTAAGCTACTTGCTAACCTCTTACTTGTACGCGTGTGTGTGTGTCTTTTCCTTGGAAAATGTAGAATCACATCCCAAATATTTCTTTATCATGCTTATTTGGGTGTTGTTATGCTTTTTTACAATTTTGCAAGAAGTATTGTCTACAAGGTATTTATGCACATTCGTTATCTTTTCTGCAACAGTCCCTGGACTCCCTCCTCAAGGCAGTAATCCAGCACAGTCATCAGCGATCCCTTTGATGTCTCAGCAACAGGCCCGGCAGCCAAATTCTACGTCTGTCCAATCTTCTCTTACTAATCTTGGTCAGAACTTGCCAGGTGTCAACCAGACAGCCACACTGCAGAACATGTCTGGCATGCCACAGAACACTATGAATAATGGCTTGGCACAAGGCGCTTCACAAGATATATATGCTACGCAAAGGCAAATGGCAGGAAGGCAGCAGCAGCAGCAACAATCTCAGAACCAATTAATTTACCAGCAGCAGCAAATTATGATGAAGCAGAAGTTGCAGCAAAATTCACTTTTGCAACAGCAATCTTTGTTGCAGCCAACACAGATGCAATCCTCACAACAGCCAATGATGCAAATACCATCTGGTCTCCAACCTGGGCAGTCCATTCCGCAGACACAACCAATGGTACAGTCATCATCTCAGGGTGGTATTCAACAGAATCCATTGAACTCGGTACCACAATCTGTGCAATCATTACTCCAGCAACCTACACAATCTGCTATGAGGCAGCAGCAACACTCACAGTCCTCCATGCATCCACAGCCTTCTCTGCAGCAGGCTCAACCAACTCAGCAGCCTAACATTCCTTTGCAACATCCATTAATGGTCCAGCAGCAAAATTTACAACAAAATCAGGTAATTGGTCAGCAGAATGGTGCTGTGGATATGCCACAGCAACAGAGAGTACCAGTTCAATCAAATAATCTTTTGAATATGCAGCAGACACAGCAGATGTTGAACCAGCAGTCTATGCCCTCTCACCAGCAGCAACAGTTGGGCTCCCAGGCAAATATTTCAACTCTACAGCAGCAACAACAGCAAAATCAGCAGCAACAACAGCTTCTTGGAACTGTGCCTAATGTTCCGAACATTCAGCGAATGCATATGCTACAAACAAAGGCTGTTCAGCAACCACAGCAGCAACAGCATGCTCAGCAGTCATCACTGGGTTTGATGCAGCCTCAATCACAACATAACCAACTTCAGCAATCACAGCAGCATCTTATGTCACAATTCCAGGCTCAACCTAACCAGCTACAACAACAACTGGGAATGCCGCAGCAACCACCCATGCAACAAAGACTTCAAACGTCAGGTGGCATGCTCTTGCAACAAAATAACATTGATCAACAGAAACAATTTATGCAGGCACAAAGGGGCCTTCAAGAAGTTTCATCTAGCAGTAAGTTCTCTATATGCTGTCTATATAGTTGCATTTATTCTTTTATTGTTTCCCCCTATTTTTTTCTCTGTGTTATTGTTCTTTTACCCCTCTGTTTTAACCCTATTCATACTGACATTAGTTTTCTCCTACATTTATGCCAGCTTACAAATCCTAAATTTCATTAGTTTCAACTTAATAAATTGGAGATGGCAAGGATAACATTTGTCAGTTAGATACAGTCTATTGCAATGCACATTGATAACATGTTGAGAAGCTGACCCTATTGATTGTCTGTGCCTTTTGTTCAAATTTGTTTTTTTCTGAGTTGTGGACATATTTGCAGAAAAGGCTACGTTCTGATTACTGTTTCAATCTGACCTCCAGTTCACTGTTGTTGTATTTTTCTAGTAGGAATCACACAGCGTCTCCCACTTCTGTATTACATCCTATGTTGTAGTAGCAGCTTGCTACTTGATTGCTTGTTCATTGACATGATGTTTGATTTCCTTGCTTTTCATGCAGCATCTGTGGACTCCACTGCTCAAACAGGTCATACAGGTACAGGTACAGGAGATTGGCAAGAGGAGGCATATCAAATGGTAATGCATAACACTATCCTTTGGCACTCCTTTGTTCACTTGGACCTTCCTAAAGAGATTCAGAGAAAAGGACCTCTGAACATTGTATTTGGTGTTTAGGATAAGATTCGGTCAAACTTCTAAAATACCGACCATAAATAGTTTCCCAAATGCTTAGTTTTAAACAAAATAAATGGTGTAGGTAAATTTGCTTCGAAAATTGCTATCATAAAATCATATACTTATTAGATCTTATAAACTTATTCTAATATAAAACTGATAGTCAGAATCTTAAAAGTCTGACTGAATCTTGTTGTAATGTCAAATATTTGACCGGAAAGAGTAATATTTCTCCTGATATCCTTTTTCATTGTTTTTTTTTCTCGAGACATCTGGAACGAATTTGACACTGCATTTTTTTCAGATCTGTACAATTTTATGTGTAACAGACTCATGTTTTTTTCTTAATCTTTTAACCATTGAAATATGGTGAAGTCAATAATGGGGACGTGTAGCCAATGAAACAAGAATTGTATCTTTTGCGGATAAAGATGGAACTGATATTAACTACACGTGTTTTCTTTAAGATAGAGAATTCTTTGTAAATGTGGACTGTATAGCATGTTGTATCTTGATGTAATAAGGTCATGATGCAGTTTGTAGTCCCTTTTCTTGACCTTGCAAGTTCAATCAACCCCATGTTTTCTATCTGGGTATTATAGTTTTTTCTTTCAGATTACTATGCATGTAATAACTACTCGAACAATCTTTGCCTGCGCCATATCAGTTGGTTAAACAACAGGCCTTGGTTTACTGAATGGTTTCTTTTCTGTAGTATCCATCCCTTCATAGCTTTTGTGTTTTTTTCTTGTTATCACAGGTGAAGAACTTGAAGGACCAATATTTTGCTGAATTAAATGATTTGTACAATAAGATCTCTTTGAAGCTACAGCATGTTGACAACATGGTTCCACCTCAAAAGCCAACAGAACAGTATGAAAAGATGAAGATTTTCAAAGTGACGTTGGAGCGTACAATGCATGTTCTGCAATTGAACAAGGGCAACATTCAGCCTGCCCTTAGGGACAAAATTCCTGCGTACGAGCGGCAAATTATCAGTATCCTAAATTCACAAAAGAGGCCAAGAACGCAAGGCCAGCAGACACAATTTCAACAATCTGCTGGGCAAGGTCCTACCTCTAACATTCCGCAACAACAACCTTCCCAAGGATTGCAGCAGCATGATAACCATACTAATCAGATGCCTCAAGCAAGCATGCCAAGTATGAGCACCGGATTACAATCCTCAGGTGCAGCTGGTATCCAACATTTACCTGCATCCCCAGCAACAAACTTTGGTGTTCCAACAACACAGCAAAATGTCACAAATGCACCACAGGCTACCTCTAATTTGGAGGTTACTCAAGGAAGCAATTTTAATTCTTTGCAGCATGGTTCAATGAGTGGTGCTTTGCAACAGGGAAGCACTGGGCCCATGCAGGGTACGCTGAATGCACAACAGCAGGCCAGTAGTAGCATGTTATCTCACAACTCAGTAGGTACAATGCAGGCTAATGCCAATTCCATGCAAGCCAACGCAAATTCATTACAGCAGCTGAAGCAGCAACAGCAGGAGCATCATATGATGCAGAGTCAGCAAATGAAGCGTCAAATGTTTCAGCAGTTCCAGCAAAAACAAATGCTTCAGCAGCAACTCCCAGCACAGCAACAATTACAAAAACAGCAGCAATCACAGATGCAGGTTCCACAGCATCATTCTGGAAATGATGCAAACGAGCTAAAGGTTAGACAAGGAGCTGCAATGAAACCTGGGATTTATCAACAGCACTTGGCCCAGCGCAATAACTTTTATAATCAGCAAATCAAACAGGGTAGTGCTTTCCCAATCTCTTCACCACAAAACCTCCAAGCATCATCCCCACAAATTTCACACCATTCTCCTCAGGTTGATCAGCACAATCTCTTGCCGTCTCAAGTGAAGACCGGGACACCTTTGCAGTCAGCTAACTCACCATATATGCCATCTCCATCGCCACCTGTTGCCCCGTCTCCTATACCAGTGGATTCAGAGAAACCACTCTCCAATTTATCATCATCACTTACTAATACTGGTCAGGCTACACATCAGCAAACAAACATGGTGCCTCAGACACAATCAATCGCCGTTAACACTCCAGGGATCTCGGCCTCACCCTTGCTGGCAGAATTTACAAGTGTTGATGGAAATCAGGCTAACATGCCAACCCAAGTTCTAACCAAATCAAGTGCAGCAGAAAGGCCTTTAGACCGCTTACTTAAAGCGGTCAGTAACTTTGCCAACTTTTTATTTACTGTCTTGTCTTCATTTCTGTAGTGCAAAATAAATTTATTAATTTAATCAGTGCTGTTCTGAATATGATTTAGAGCGTAATTAACTATGGCATAGAGTACAACAGGAGGCTCAGCTAAAATATTTAGTTTAGGAGTTATATATGCCAAGCCTTTTACTTGTAATCTCGTGCACTGACTTTGCTAAAGTTAATACAAACTACCCTGTTTCAATCAACTAATTTATCAAATGATAGCTATGGGTGTGTTTGGTTGGGTGGATGTGGCTGGATGGGAGATGGCCACCCGATTTTTGTTGTGTTTGGTTGGAGGGCAGGGTGGATGGGGCGGCCTAGAAAAGGGAATATTCCCTCAATATGCTGGATGAGTGGATCCGGCCGATTTGGCCGGATGAAGCTATGTTTTGTTTTGGGTGATTTGGCCTATTCTGATTGGATGTGGTTGGTTTAATTTTCTGTTAGCAAGCTCCAAATGATTTTTTTCCTCCTAAACCGTTTATCTAATTTGTGATCCGATTACATCATTAGATTTGATATTAAATCTTTGAAACAAGATCTCGGTTGGTTATATCTTGTTATATCAAAATATATATATGACAAATAGGCCCCACTAAATTTTGGCTTATCTCATCCATGCTATATCCCTCCAACCAAACAAGAAATTGAATCATCCTATCCATACAAACCAAACAAAAAATTGGATCGCCATATCGAACAAAACATGGATGGCCATATCCCATCCATGCATGACCGTGAACCAAACGCACCCTAAAAGGATGCCCGAAAGTTGCAGCAGATCTCAGATAAATATATCGTAAATTCTGAACTTGATAATAAATGTCAAAAAGGGAGACTACGCTAAAATCCCAGCCACATGCACATATGCGTGTGCAAAAGGGATCCTGCAAATAACACACGTGTCCCTCGGTTTGGTTTTGGGGCTGTGTGTCTCGGTGGGAGGGTTTTTGGTCCTCCCATTCTTTGTAAATACCTTTTAGTTTGTTTTTTCTGCCCCTTCATGAAATGAATCGCAGTTCTCCTGCGTTTTCGAAAAAAAAGAAGCAAATAACACACATGTTAGATCTGTATACAAATATTTTGAAGTCAAGGGGATGCAAAGCACACCATGCCTGGTTATTTCGCGTTACTGCTTAACTCTTGAGTCTTGACATCTGAAGAATTTGATAGGTTAGCATTGACCTATTTTATTTATTTCTCTTCATTATTGCTCTGTGGAATCTAGCTGTGTTTTTCTGATAGCCTGTTTTGCTGGTGTGCTAAAAGATAAGAAATCATTACACTTTTTATTCCCCTCAAATTAGCTTCCTTGAACAAAATTTTGATCATATAGGCATATACCCTCCCTTTAGATTGAAATTGAGGATTTACGTTCCTGTCCCTTTAGAATGGTTTATATTCTTCTGTCCTTTTTTTTTCTTGCATGATTCATGTCCCCTTGTGTTCTGTATGGCAGTTGCGGACAACACAAATCCAGTCCCTGAGTGCTGCAGTAAGCGACATAGGTTCTGTTGTCAGCATGATTGACAGGATTGCTGGGTCTGCGCCTGGTAATGGTTCTAGAGCTGCTGTTGGTGAAGATTTAGTTGCTATGACAAAGTGCCGGTTGCAAGCCAGGAATTTCATAACACATGATGGGACCGGTACATCAAAGAAAATGAAGCGTGACACCAGTGCTATGCCTCTTAATGTGTCGTCAGCTGGAAGTGTTAATGACAGCTTGAAGCAAACATTCAGCATAGGTACCCCTGAATTGCAGTCAACTGCAACCTCACGTGTAAAGTGGCAAAAAACCGAGGTATGCTCTTTATTATTTCATAGGGATCAATCCATTCTATGCCTCTGTGATCAGCTTCACAATCGTTGGTATAGATGAAACTTAGTGGCATGATGAATAAACTAAAATATCATGATTATCCAGCTGTTTTGGTTCCACAATGACTTCCATTACATATATGGCCCCAGAGAAGGGAAGTATAGTTAAATTGATGGGAGCTATTTTTTGGCTACCTTGTATATTTATCTTGTCTCTGGTACACCTGCAGATAAACCATGCTCTTATGGAGGAAATACATGAGATAAACCAACAGCTCATAGATACAGAGCTCCATGTTTACGAGGATGATGCTGAGTCTTTTGGTGCTACATCGGAAGGGGCAGAAGGGACAGTCATTAAATGCACATTTACTGCTGTGGCTGTTAGCCCCAGCTTGAAGTCCATGTTTGCATCAGCACAGATGGTAAGCTTCTCAAAGCATGATCTGTGGTCTCGGCTTCTATTGTTCGCTGATGTTCCATGTTAAAAATGTGTGGCAGAGTCCAATTTTGCCATTGAGGGTGCTTGTCCCCGCTAGCTACCCTAAGTGCTCCCCGGTTCTCCTAGACAAGTTCCCAGATGAACAAAGGTCAGTATCCAATGTTTTATCAGATTCAACGCCAGGTACCACATATTAGGCTGTCCTGGTTGTTTCTGTATATAAATAAACTAAGGATGTTGCATTGTGCTTGTGAATCTGCTGTAGAAACTCGGATGACCTGTCGACCAAAGCGAGGTCGAAGTTCAGCATATTGCTTCGGGGTCTAGCTGAGCCCATGTCACTCAGAGAAATTGCGAGGACATGGGACGCGTGTGCCCGCAAAGTAATTGCTGAGTATGCTCAGCAGACTGGTGGAGGCAGTTTCAGTTCGAGCTATGGTTGTTGGGAAAATTGCGTGGGTGCTTAAATCCCCATTCTTCTTCAGTCCTGCTGGCACCAATCTTCGTTTTGCATGGATATTGTGCGATTGCTTGCACGCCCTTAACTGGAGCGGTTAATGCATCGCTCTCTATATATATGCAACCATAATTAACATTTTAGCAAACATGCATTGCTACTGGTTTGTACTTCTTTATTACATGTGTGGTGGTACTTTTGGAAATCCTCCCTGTTTACTAGCTGGATTTGGTAGCGGCCCCTCTTGTACAGAACAGTCTACATCTCCAGCCTGGTTTGATTCTATATAAATATATTGTGAGATCGCTGCTCGTAATATATGGTGTGTATCGACAACAGTTGAAGGACGTGTGATTTTCAGAGAGACCAGTTGCGTCGTCCGTTTGTCTTTTCTTGTGTGTTCTTTTCATATGCGGAATGGCAGCAACGAGCACATACAGAATATAAGAAGATCAAGCTAGGAAAGTATTTGGCATTTTTAGCTTGGTTGCTAAGTATGATCGCGAAAGCAATTGACTTGTAATTCAGATTGTGTTTCTGCCCGCAATGAGCTTTTATTATATAGAGACACGTAGGTAATCGTTTGTTCGGGTACAGAGAGGGCGTGTTAACAGGTCCAGTATTGGTTGCATAGAGCATAACAGTAAAAATATAGTCCCGTCTAGATGGGGATACAATAATGGTAAAAATAGTAGAGGTGGCGAAGAGGCATTTCCTTGGCTATGAGATGTGATGACATGATGGATCTTCAATTTGATGTTGGCACAGGCACCTGCGACTGAGATGAGAAGGATCACCATGTAAATGTACTCCGTAATATTTAAGCGTGATGCTTGTACACTAAATTAATTAAGCTGAGATGACAGATACAAGAAAATCAGCTAGTACTAAATTAATTAAGTTGTAGGGGAGGGCATCCATGGATCGATTCGCAGAAAGAAAGGGGAGGAGAGGAGATGTGAATTAAGACTTACTGAGGAGAGGAGAGGAGAGGTCAGGCGAGGTCTTGGTCGTCGAAGTCGTCGGGGAAGGAATTGAAGAAGTCGGCGTCGATGGGGAGGGAGGAGGAGGGCGGGTGGCGGTCGTCGGCGTCGACCTCCATCATGCCCATGCCCACGGCGGAGGCGGAGGCGGAGGCGGACTCCGACTCCATCTCCCCCGGTGAGTCCTCCCACTCGTTCACGCCGCCCGGCGAGTTCATCTCGATTAATTCAATCCCCCTTCCTGGATTGGATTTCTGATCCCCAATCTCCTCCTCCTCGCTTTGCTGCGAACGGGGGATGCTTCCTTCACTTCAACAACTAGGTACTTCCACAGCAGAGGCGTCGGCATCCAACTCCAAATGAAATGAAAATGAAATTCCTTTCCTTTCCTTCCATTGAGGCCTTTGTGCGTCCAATATTGCAAGTGGACTGGACTGGACTGGACTAGACTGGAGGCCCATTTGTTGGCAAGTTTCTTCCCTTGTCTCTCTTCCTTTTTCCTTTTTTCGCTTGATGATGATACTACTAGCACAGCACAGAGGGTTTAGTGTGTGGGCAGTGTCAGTGTGCGTACATATGAAGAGCAAGTCGCCATATGCCATGCTTGAGAGAAATGGTTATGCCTTTTTTCTTCATCCTCCTCACTTGGCCTCACCAGCTTACGGACTACTCGTATACTCCCTCCATCTCAAAATATAAAAAATATTAAATGAATATGACACATCTTAACACTACGAATCTGTACATGTTTCATTAAGTTGCCTCTTACTCCTACTTACTCCTACTTTTGAGACGGAGGGAGTACTTTTATACAGTAGCGCTTTATTAAGTTGTTTCTTACTCCTATGTCATATTCATCTAAAATCTCTTATATTTTAAGATGGAGAAAGTAATATACTATGTTTTACTAGTATTATTAAGATTTAAAATACTGGGTTCACATCCTCTGTCATAATGACACTACCATTACAGACATCGACATGTGAGACAATAAAAAAGTGAATTTCACATATCAGTGATTATAATATTAATAATATAAATAATATTATGGTAAAGGCTCCTCACTCATGTCAAACACACCAAATAAGCAAGTGGATATTGGTGGGACGACATACAGTACACATGTGCATTTCCGCATGAGAAGAGGTAGTCCTGGCCAAATGGGTCGTGCCAAGCCGGGCCGATCCGAGCACGGCAGCACTGTAGTCAGCCCACGCACGGCATGGCACTGTAGCCAATGGGCCATGCCGGCATGGCCCGTTTGACCGTGCCGTGCCTGGGCCGACGCCTTAGCCCGCGGGCCGGCACGGCACGACCTGTGTACTGTAGCAGGCACGGCCCAGGGCACGGGAAGGCGGGGCCGAGCTGGCGGCTGGCGGTTGGCGGCTGGGCCNCAGGTGGCGGGGGGGGGGGCCGGGGGGCTGGGCGGCTGGCCACTGAGAGGACACCACGTGTCCCTCAACGGCTAGTCCAACGGCTATTTTTAGAAGTAACCGTTGGAGCACGAAAAAATCGAAAAAAATACGAAAAAAATCCAAAAAAATATGAAATTTTTTTTATAAATAGGGTTCCCACCCCCAACATTTTGAATCATTCAAACCTCCCATTTTGTGCTCTCTTGTGCTCTTTTGTGTGATAGTTTGATTTTTTGATTTAGACAAAATTTGACCAAATTTTGTCTAAAATCAAAAATAGTTTGTGACTCAAAAATAGTGCATACCAGAGGTGTAAAGCCAAGCTGCCAAGGTGGTAAAAAGAAGTATGTCATATTCATATTTATATATCATTTGTATTTTATGTTATGTGAATAAATATTCTGAATTTTATTTATCTTGTTTTAACATTTCAGAATGGATGATCCGATCCTTCCATCGTTCACATTAGGTGATTTCAACCCTAATTACCTATCGGGGTCATTCCCAACTAGTGAGTATGATGTCACCGGATTGGCTCCAACACCACCAGTTGTGGAGGAGGTACCGGCGGGTTCAGAAGGATCCGGCACTATGAGCGGGAGTGCATCGACGAACACTGGCTCAAAGAGATCAAGAACTTCTGGCGTTTGGCAACATTTCGATGAGGTGGCCATGACAGGCCCTGACGGAAGGCAGGTAACATTCGCGAGATGTAGAATATGCAAAAATAAGTTATCTGCAAAATCATCTGGTGGAACAAGACACTTGAAGCGGCATGATGAGGCTTATGCAAAGAAGCAAGGAATCCAACTACGACAGCAGCAACTACTACTAAATCCTGATGGTACGGTACGTACATGGAAGTACGATCCTATGGTAGCTCGAGAATCTGTTGTCCGTTTAATTGTAGACAAGATTTACCCTTGAACTTTGGTGAGAGTGCTGCATTTGAAAATTACATCAAAACTTCTCATAATTCTAGGTTTCAAGCTGTTAGTAGACAAATCACAACCCGTGATTTGAAAAATGTCTATGACAAAGGTTGTGAATCACTGAAGGAATTATTTAGTACATGCACATTTTCTGTTAGTGTCACCTCAAACATATGGAGTAGTAGGGCTAAAGAGGATTACCTTAGTGTAGTCGTCCATTTCGTTGATGATGACTGGCAAATGCAAAAAAGAGTTCTTGGGTTAAGGTTAATTGATGTTGCACATGCTGGTGAAAATATAGCAGAGAGAATTCAAGAGGTTATTAATGAGTATAACCTTGCAGATAAAATCTTTGTTGTGACAATGGATAATGCATCTGCAAATTCCAGGGCCATGGAAATTCTGCATCCATTATTTTGTATTTATGCTCAATCATTTCTTTTGCATCAGCGTTGTTCATGCCATATTATTAATCTAATTGTTAAATCTGGGTTTAAGAGAGTGAATGCACACATCAATGTCGTTCGTCAAGCAATCACGTGGTTAACTGCTTCAAATCCACGGATTGCACAATGGAAAAGGTATTGTCGTGCATCGGGTAAGCCCCCACGTAAGTTTTTAACCGATGCGAAACATCGGTGGAATGCCACTTATTTTATGTTAAAGGTCACATTACCTTACCAGGAATTACTTACTGTTTTCCTTCAAACACGTAATGGCCCAAGAAACAATGACGGCCTGCCAATACTAACTGACCATACCTGGCACATTGTCGAGAGGTTCAATCAATTTCTTGAAACATTTCATGACTGTACTCTTCTTTTATCTCAAGTTTATTATCCAACGACTAATTTAATTTTGCATAATATTCTTGAAATTGCCACTTTGTTGAAAGAGTATGAAAATGATGAATTTTTAATGCCCATAGTCTTTAGTATGAAACAAAAATATCTTAAATATTGGAAAAACATCCCCATGTTGTATGCTTTTACATTTATTGTTGATCCTAGGGAAAAATTACGTGGATTCCTCAATATTCTTGAACTTATTGGAGATACTATTAATGTTGACTATTCTAGCTATTATTCTGATGTTAAAACTAAATTCCATGAGATCTATTATTCTGATGTTAAAACTAAATTCCATGAGATATTTGGAAAGTATGAATTAAAGTTTCAGGGAATTCGCTTGTAAAGACCCCCACCTGCCCCTGCAACAGGAAAGAAAAAATTACAGTGGAGCAGAATTTGGGGTGGCTCATCTTCTAGCAATGGCGGTGGTAGCAGTTTGTCGGCTGCAAGTGGTGACGCTAGATCGCATGGTCCCACCGAAGAGTTGTCCAACTATTTGGATAGCGACGCCATCAGGCATGAATCATCAAACTTCAACGTACTCGGGTGGTGGAATGATCACAAGATGTCATATCATGTGCTTTCAAAACTAGCACGAGATGTGTTGACGGTGCCCGTATCTTCGATATCCTCCAAATCGGCCTTCAGTCTATGCGAAAGAATTATCGAGGACATGAGAACAAATCTGAGCAGCGATCACGTAGAAATGCTACTAAGCGTCAAAGACTGGGAGCTAGCTGCAGAATATGCCTAATACACCGCTGACAACCAAGAATTGGCCGCTCAGTTCAAAAATCTTTATTTAGATGACGAACAATTAGAGTAGCTAATTTTTATTTTTTAAGTATTGACTCGTAGGCTGTACTCTTTTCTTTGTCATGGTTTTCTTAAATATGAGTTTTTACATGACAAAGTTTTTAACGAGACAGCATGTACCATGTAAACATCAATAAAGGTCATTACTCTTTTTTCTAAGTCTAATTACAAATATTTCTAATTATTTTTCTAAGTCTAATTATTTTTTATTTTTCTCTAACTATCCATCAATTTTTCTTCAATTTTCTTTTTCATTAGGTTCTGCCCTCGGCGGCTCGGCCAAGCCGCCCGCTACCCGGCTCACCGACTCGGTTCAGTCGTCCCGCGTCCTCCCGGCCGCCACGTGTCGGCTGCGCGCAGGCCGCCCGGGCGCGGGCCGCGCGGCGGTGGCCACGTGGCGCGCGGGCGGCGCGTCCCGTTCAGCCACTCCCGCCTAATCTTTTCAAAATTTTGGCTGACGAGAGCGCGCGTGTGGGCCGGCGCGGCCGCGGGCCGCGCGACCTCCTCGGCTCCGCTCCTCCTCCTTGGCCATGTGCCAAGCACGACCCATGGGGCACTGATGGGCCCGTGCCGGCATGGCACGGCACGACCTCCCCTTGGGCCTTGCTTGGGCTGGGGGAACGGCAGAGTCATGCCTAACGAGCCGTGCCCTAACAATCCGTGCCGTCGGCGTGCCCATGCCGTGCTGGGCCGAGCTGCCCGTTTGGCTAGGTATAAGAAGAGGAGGGTATAGAGATGAGTGATGAGTGGCTTTGACTTGACAACGATATAGCACTAGCAGAGTAGCAGTGCAGCAGTAGTAGTATACTCCTACTCTGTTAGTTTTCAACTTTATATATCTTATTTTTTACACGCACCTTTTTCAAACTATTAAACGATATATTTTTAATAAAAATTATATATAAAAGGTACTATTAAAAATCATACTAATTAATTTTTTTAAAAAAATTTAAGTTAATATTTAATTAATCATGAGTTAATTCATCGCTTTATTTTACATTCGAAGAAAAGAAGTTCTTGATCCCTAAAAAAACGCAGCCATGGTTGGTTGGCTGTGTTCTACTCTTCCTAACTCACATTCCTCGTTTTTCGCGTGCACGTTTTTCAAACTGCTAAACGGTGTGTATTTTGCAAAAAGTTTCTATACGAAAGTTGCTTAAAAAAATCAAATTAATTCATTTTTTAAAAAAAAATTAGCTAATACTTAATTAATCATATGCTAATGAGTTGCTCTGTTTTACGTGCATAGAGATGAGTTCCAAACTCAACCATACGAACTCAGCCATGTGTACTTATGAGTGCGTTGCAAGCCGCATTTTGAAGGGAATGAAGTTGCTTAATTGATTACTATTAAGTTGTCTTGTGGGGTAGTAGCACTTGATTTGGTTGAAGTCGCTGTTCCCATTGGTCTATGTCGGTCGGAGGACAGGGCAGAAGACAATGCTTTATGGCCATGAGACAGTATATAAGATGGCAGTAAGATACTCGTACAAAGATACTGCTGGTATGATGTTACTCCCCTACGTACGTACGTGTACGGCTATTGTTTCCTCTGCTCTGCTGCTTCTATCTTCTTCTTTTTTTTCCCTGTCTGTGTAGGAGTATTCACTCAGCAGTCAGCAGCAAGCAGAACACCAGTCAGTAAGGTCGGTCATCACTTCCCTTGAGGCCTTGAGAAGGAGTGGTGCTCACTCGATTCACTTTCACACTCTTCACCTCACTGCTCCAGTGTGCTCTGCCCCGACGCAACACAAGCAGATGAGATCGATGCTGCCTCTCATGATCTGCTGCCTCCTCCTCTCTGCAGGCGAGGCGAACTCCGACGTGGCGCTCCTCCTGGAGCGCGTGAAGCCGGCGCTGCAGGGGCAAGGCGGGAACGCGCAGCTCGCCACCTGGACCGCCTCCACGCCGCTGTGCCTGTGGCGCGGCCTCCGCTGGTCCACCGCCGCCACGCTCCCCCGCGAGCTCCCCTGCGACGGCGACTCACGCGCCAACCTCTCCCTCGCCCGCGACCCCGACCTCCTCCTCGTCTCCCTCCGCCTCCCCGCCTCAGCCCTCGCCGGCCACCTCCCTGCCCAGCTCGCCGCATTCTCCGCCCTCGCCTCCATCTACCTCGCCCACAACTCCCTCTCGGGGCCCATCCCCCTCGACCTCGGCAACGCCCCCGCCCTCGCCGTCCTAGACCTCGCCTCCAACCGCCTCTTCGGCGCCCTCCCGCCCTCCATCTGGAACCTCTGCGACCGCATCTCCCTCCTCCGCCTCCAAGCCAACGCCCTCGACGGCCCCATCCCCGACCCCGCCGCCGTCGCCCCCAACACCACCTGCCACGCACTCCGCCTCCTCGACCTCTCCTCCAACCGCTTCTCCGGCCCCTTCCCCTCCTCCCTCACCGCCTTCCGCGCCCTCCGCTTCCTCGACCTCTCCGCCAACCGCCTCCACGGTCCCATCCCGCAGGGCCTCGCCCCCATCCACGCGCTCAACCTCTCCTTCAACAACTTCTCCGGCCAGCTTCCCCCCGACCTCGCCGCGGCCTCTGTGCCGCCGGACTCCTTCCTCGGCAACAGCCCGGCGCTCTGCGGCCCACCGCTGCCCCACCAGTGCCTCACCAACCCCTCGGCCCTCACCTCCTCCGCCGTCGCTGCCATCGTCATCGGCCTCATGGCCGCCGCCGTCGTCCTGGCTTCGCTCTCCATCGGCTGGGCGCAGGGCCGGTGGAGGCCGAGGCGAGCGCCGCCGCCGGAGGAAGGGACACTCACGGAGGACGGCGAGGGGAAGCTGGTGGTGTTCCAGGGAGGGGAGCACCTCACGCTGGAGGAGGTGCTCAACGCCACGGGGCAGGTGGTCAACAAGGCCAGCTACTGCACCGTCTACAAGGCCAAGCTGGCGGAGGGCGGCGGCAGCATCGAGCTGCGCCTCCTGCGCGAGGGATGCTGCAAGGACGCCGAGTCGTGCGCGCGGGCGGTGCGCCGCATCGGGCGCGCGCGCCACGAGAACCTGGTTCCGCTGCGCGCCTTCTACCAGGGGCGGCGCGGAGAGAAGCTGCTGGTGTACGACTACTTCCCCGGCCACCGGACGCTCCACGAGCTCCTCCACGGGGAGCAGAGCCAGAGCCAGTGCCAGGTCCAGGGGCAGGGGAGGCCGGCGCTGACGTGGGCGCGGCGGCACAAGATCGCGCTGGGCGTGGCGCGCGCGCTGGCGTACGTGCACGCGGGGCACGGCGAGGCGCACGGCAACGTGCGTTCGTCCAACGTGCTGGTGGACGAGTGGTTCGTGGCGAGGGTGGCGGAGTACGCGGTGCACCGGCTGCTGGTAGCGTCGCCGTCGGCGGGGAAGGCGGACGGGTACAGGGCGCCGGAGCTGCAGTCGAGGGGTTGCAAGTGCAGCCCGCGGACGGACGTGTACGCGTTCGGGATAGTGCTGCTGGAGCTGCTGATGGGGCGGAAGGCGTCGGGGGACCTGCCGGCGGTGGTGAAGGCGGCGGTGCTGGAGGAGGTGACGATGATGGAGGTGTTGGACGCGGAGGTGGCGCGCGGGGTGCGTAGCCCCGCGGAGGAGGGGCTGCTTCAGGCGCTGAAGCTGGCAATGGGGTGCTGCGCGCCGGTGGCTGCGGCGCGGCCCACCATGGCTGAGGTGGTGAGGCAGCTGGAGGAGATCCGGCCCCGGAACAGCAGCCGGCCGTCGGCCATCTACAGCCCCGCCGAGCCCAGGAGTGACGCCGGAACGCCCGCCGCCGCCGTCGTGTAGCCATTCTCACAATGTCGTGCCGTGTCAAGTTCGTCCGTCCCTCCCTACATAGCAAATGCCTGCACGTGCAGGCGTGCAGCTGCTTCAGCTACAGAACTGGTGTACACTGCTCGTACGTACTCCACTCCACTACACTGCACTACTAGTAGAGCAATACTAGATGTTCCTTTTCTCCACACCTGTCTGCCTGTCCAAATAGGAATCTATATATATCGATCCTCTCTTCCTGCAGTGTATCGTTCTATGTCCACTGAAGATTGATATATATATCACTGCAAAACACAGCATTTTGCCCATTTGCATTGCATATGCTTAGTTTCATTAGTTTTAGAATGAAATATATGGCAGGTCCTTCAAATTACACTGTGGTATCACTTACATCTTTCTTTGATCGTATACGACTATCGATGTGAAGCACACATTTTACATACGCCCCCTAGCGGTCCGCACTTCCGCAGCATATCGTGTTAAAAGAAAGGCATTTCCCTCCTTCCCGCTACAAGATTGTACCCCAGTCCCCAGTACTAAGAAAGTCCAAGATGAAGCCAAACACAAGGTCCTAGGAAAGAAAGAGCCTGGCTTTAAGTGCTTACTCCTCCAGTACTGCATGCAACGTGATCGAAAGAAAATGTCAAAGAGTGAACTGATGTGCTCTGCTAGTGGTAGTACAGTGGAGCCCCCAAGACGGATTGATCCAAGATAAAAAGGTGCAGCTGGCAATGTTCTTTTCTATTAAGATTCAGATTTTTTCTTGGGTTTTGTTAGTACGTTTTTTAAACTATAAAACGAGTTTTATATGTTTCGTGCGAAACTTTCTATATAAAAATTGTTTTAAAATATCAAATATATTTATTTGTTAAGTTTACGATAATTAAAACTTAATTATTTATGTGCTAATGGCTTTCTCGTTTTACATGCGTCAACTTAATTTTTATCTTCATGAGTTTCAAACACCACCAAAGCAATTTGCTGCTACTAGTAAAGTGTGTTGCATCAATCTCACAAAGAAACAAATTAGGACATCAGCCATGTATCCTTTCTAATAGTCCCAAGATTAAGAAGTAATTAATTCATACAATATGTGACAAAACCAATAAACTATACAGATATATACAAACCAATAAGTACTAAAATGACTTCTTGGGTTTCGGTCAATAATTTAATTTAGCACATATAGACTATAAATAGGCCTTAGACTTTTAGAAAAACCAAAAATTAAAATAGTTCTTAGATTATTGGATGGAGAAAGTACTTAGGCTGAGTTCGCGAGTCGGTTTTCCGAGCGTCTGGATGGCTACGAAAACACGCACAGCGCAAACAGTAAATGCACAGCGACGCGCAGTACACGCACAGTATCAAACAGTTCCAAACAGTGCGCAAACAGTGTCAAACAGTACACAAACAGTGTCTACTACAGTGTTAAACAGTGTCAAACAGTATCGCGCACAGTACACAATACTGTGTTTTGAGTTTGGAACGCACCGAGGCGCTCGGAAGAGCGCCTCGCGAACTCAGCCTTAATAAGTAAGATGGAGCCTAGCAAAAATAGATCTTTGTTATAAAAAAAACTTCCACAATATGTATGAGGCAATAAGGTAGGTCCTATAAACATATAATATCTAACAATATGCAATAGGATGAATACGAGTCCCCAATTCGCAAGACCTTTCGCTTTGAAAACTTTTGGACGAGACTCCCAGGCTTCCAGGAGACTGTTGCGGGTGCATGGATCATGCGGCCACCCCACCACGAACCCTTCCATAGGTTGCACTACCGCCTGACCAACACCACGTGGCACCTATGCAAGTGGAGCAAAACCCTTATCTCTAGTGCAAAGCTCCATCTGCACATGGCACTGGAGGTCATCCTGCGGCTAGACATTGCCCAAGAATCACGTTAGCTATCGGCCCAAGAGCCCCACCTCAGGCGGAGCCTAAAATTGAGAGCCAAGCCGCCAGAGTTACACACCTCAAGGAAGGAGACGCAAACACGAAATAAATGCGACATGATATAATACTTATGCTTAGGGACATATCAACCGAATAGGTCCCCTAAATACGTTGGGCCCTTGGCAGTCGCCCTTCTCGCCATGCCTCAGGAACGGCCCTGCCCTTCAGCGGTAGCGGAGGAGCTTGTCGCCCTGCTGGGCTTCTGCACGCTCCACTTTCTTTCCCTATCCTGCTGCACCACCACCTATGCTTGCCTCTATCGTTGTCGTCTCGTTTGGCACCGTCCCCTTCCTTGGCCATGTCGACGGAGCAGGCGTGGCACAACACAGGACTGGCACAGTCGCTCGTCGCTCGCGGCGGCGGACAACACGCTCTACAACCTTGTGGCCACCTGTCCCGAGGGCCATGCACCTTATCACCGTCGTCATCGCTTCCTGCACACCAGTGGGTGGGTGGGGAAAACAGGAGAGAAGAGGAGAGGCGTTAAGAGACTGACATGTGAAGCCAATAAAATTTGGAGAGTGGGAGATAGAGAGACTGTTGGAGCTAACAACAAATATGGAGAGAATTCTTTTTGGATAACTTACCTAATGGGCAAATAGAGAGAAGGATTTGACAACTCTGTTGGAGATGTTCTGATAAAGTACATATATAGTACTATATGTATAGTGTGGTTGAAACCAAATTTGCATTAGGTTCTTCTTGTCAATTTCTATGGATTCTTGTGCGTGTGCTATCTATTTTCTTATATACGAGTTTGAATTGGATACATTGAGTGCCTTTGAATGGTAAATTTGTAAGCATCAGCAGTAGTCCAACGGAGCTTGATTTGTGAAAAGGCTTTAAGATTCATCACTAAATGAACAAAAAGTATGCTAAGATGGACACAGAAATCACGTTCGATTTGGCTGTGTACACCACGTTATGTGTAGAGGCAGGCCAGGTTTAATATAATCCTTTATAAAAAAAATCACGTTCAAAGCTAACTAATGCCGAAATCTCTAATAGGCTACCAAAATTTGGCTCTCCAAATACCCTTATAACAAGCCAACTCGTTGAGCAAATTTGGCCAGCACATATAGTCGATTAGTCAGCCTGCCAAGGGCGGGATGTATACCTAAAATTCTTTTTTTTTACGAAAAGGTATATGCCGTAGGTAATACGTACATATGTATATGACAAAGGAAAAAAAAAGAGGTTGTGTTCAACCCAGAAGTCTTCTGGCGACCTCCCTCCTCCGATGCCCTAAAGCCCGATTCGATAACATTTTCATCCCTTCACATTTTAAATACGCGGCCTTGAAATTCTGGGCTCGCACCAGCTCTTGCGATGTCCCTAGAATTTGATAGGAAGAGTCGTATGGCTCGCATCTCTAGGCAGGAGGAGCCATGGATGGACGGTACCGGAGTAGGAGTGAGTATGCACTAAGAGACTTTTACAGTATAATATACTGTCAATATATAGATAAATAAATAATGAATTTTCTAAAAAATTTAATTTTTTTAGTAATTTCGTGGTTGAAAGTTAACCCGATTTAAATTGGGACTCATTTATACGAGCCGGGCTATCGATGCTGCTGTTAGATCTCGTTTATAAACCTGCGAGAGACGATGACATGTATCGCGGTGTCACGATTCCTAGTTAATTTTGAGCATATTTAAAACTCTATATGTTTTGCTTCCAAGTGACCAATTGCCGATCAAATAATGTAAATTGTAATATAGCAGATGTGCGTGAAAGGCATTATACATTCTGAATCTTGCTAGCTAGGTTAACATATTCATACAACCCGACGATGATACATCCGAATCAACTACTTTCTTTTAACAGAAATGACATCGCAGAATAACTAAGAAAGATAAATTTACTATTGTAAATTTTATACTAGCATCTATTTAAGTAAAAGATTAAATCAATCTACATCACTGGATCGTTTATATTAATATTGTCTCGTAAAAGTTCTCATGTAATAAATGTAATAAAGGAACAGCTTTGCATCGTTGGAAGATTGTTAAGCACTACAAAATGGGTTCAGAAGATTGTTATAAGTGCCAGTGGTGCTGACTACTTGAGACGAGGAGAGGAAGCAGACAGGTCGATCTAAATTAAAACGCATCACTGCTATTGCAATTTCTATTGGTGATCAGCACCAAGACACGTCTAGATCGATCGACATAGACATGGAGGGAGGCAACAAGTACTAAGGAGAAGGATCCAGAAATCGAATCAAGATAAGATACTAGTCAGCTGGCCGGCTGGCCGGCTGGTTGATCGTACTGTTAGCTCTGTGCAGATGTATTTTGGGATAAAAAATATTTTTTTCGTTTTAAAATATAAAAAATTTTAGATAGATATGATACATCCTAATAATATGAATTTAAATAAATTTTTTATATTTAAAAACGAAGACAGTAGTAAATATCTATGACGATGCACGGGCACAGGCACGACACGTCGTACCTCCTCACCGAAACGTACATCGATATATTAATTGATCTATCTATCGCTCCTACTGCTCATCACTATGCAATGCACGCGGAAACTGATCGAACGATAGTACTCCAGCAGATGAGATCATATTGTCATCATCGGATCAGATAGTCCATTGCCATTATGAAGCTACTTTACCAGCTAGCATGAGTTAATGTGAATAATGCATTAATCATTCATGCAGGTAAGCCGTCCATATCGATCACCGTAACGCAAACTGATCCATCCATCGGGATCGGGATCGGGATCGGGATCGAGATTGAGATTGCTCTTCCATCGATCGACAATCGATATATCTGCATGCATGATCGATTTCTTGGTAGTACTGGCAAGTTAATTGACGTGCGCGTGCCGTCGATCCGACAACGATACATTTGCCACAAGGACTCCGTTCTAAAATATTATAATCTAAAATAAAATGGTTTTTTTTCATATTTGTTGTTTTAGATGAGTCACATTTTATCTTAAGTTATAATATTTTAAGACAAATGTAGATACTTTGAGTACTGTGGTTTCTATTTATATTCGTTGTTTTAAGATGAGTCCTATCTTATGTTAAATCTTAATATTTTAAGATGAATGTTGGTACTTTGATGCTTTAGTCAAGATCGAATTGACATGTCACAACTTGAAGTATACTCTCCGTAGTTACTAGGTGCTGTGTATCATTTTTACAACGTGTTTTGTCATGAAAATTATTAAATAATTTTTAATATATTTTTTTTCAAATGATGAAGTTAAGAGTAAAAATAATATAGTTATTAACAACAAATAAATTTGATTTGTCAAATCATATTTGAAAAAAAATTAGTAGACTTTTTAGAAAATTATAAATAAAATATTAGATTGTTGATCAAGATTTACAACGAAAAGTATGAAAAAATGGATGAAATGTCACGGTTTATTAGTAAGTCAGGTTTTATTAGTATTATCCTAATACAAACTAAAACTAAACGATATCTCACGCTTTGATACGAAATATATAGATAAATATGTGTTAATTATTATAAAGTATTGTATAGATACGTTGAAATATTATGAAAATGATATAAGAGGCGATGATTGGATAAGTTTGCGGATTATGTTTTTATGAGTTTTGATACGTAATTATTGTTAGTGAATGATTGTATGATATGTGTGTAAGTTGAGTTTTAAGATTTTGTAGGTTGATATAGATCAATGAAATATTACAGTGCTGCAGTTGGATCTGCAATTGTACTGATGTGGTACCAGCAGGGTTTGTTTTACCACGGTAAACCGTGCGGTTATTGTGCTTACCGCGGGGATACGGTAAAAGAAAAACCACGGTAACCGTCTTAAATTCAAATAAATTTAAAAAATAATTTAAAATTTTGATAAATTTTATACGGTTTGTCACGGTTACTGTGATTACCACGCGGTAACCGTGCTTACCGTCGGGACACGATAACGGTGGCCCCACGGTAAAGCAAACTCGGGTACAAGGAGGTTCCATGCATATGAGCATGAAAAAAGCACACGCAACACGCAAGCGGACGCCGACACTCAAAACCAGACACGACATGCCACATTCAGCACGGCACCACTGCCACCACACGACCTCACCCAACACCACACCATTTCACCATTGCACCGGAGCATGGCCGAAAGGATAAACGAATTACCCTTTCCCAAACTATTACTACAGTATAAGGGTGCCTCTTTAAATCGCATAAATAAAAAAATAAAAATAAAAAAACATAAAATTATGATAGGAAGATAAATGCAAAACAAAAAAAAACAAAATATACGAAAAACACAAAAATGACAGTTAATTAGACCACGGGAAAAACACAATAATAATTCAAGAGGTTAGAGCTTTTGCTAAGTTTTTTCAAAATCTTTTTATGATTGTTCACTTCATAGGAATTTCAAAAAGTATATGATAGGATTCAATCATTTATTTTAAAGATCTTGAAATTTTCTTATAGAATTAGAATCCTTCAAAATTTGAACATTTTTTTACAAATCAAAAGGGCTCTAAGATTGGATCTACTTAGGGCCTATTTTTTGGAGGAATTTAAACACATGAGAATAGAAAAAGTGAAAGAATATGAATGTATGCACACTTCAATTCATAGGAATTTTTCAAGAGGTTTGGATGGATCGAAAATTTTCTATGTTTTCTCTCTACAACTTGTAGGAATGATTTTTTTTTACTTTTTATATCTATATTCCTACGAATCAAATGATACTCATAAGGATTAATCCTTTGGATTCCAAATCTTCTGGTTTTTCTCCAAACCAAACTAGCCCTTGGGATTCCAAATCTTCTGGTTTTCCTCCAAACCAAACTAGCACTTATCAGTCAGCACTTACTTTTCCTTCCTCTTTTTTAGTTTTCGAATTTTTTCTCAAGAAAGATGGGCTTTTTCTTTCTTTGATACTTCAGATAAGAAAAAAAAGTCCATTTTTACTTTCTCCACTGTGATTCAAATCTAGGTCTTATTCTCAACCTAAAACCGGGTATATCGTCTCCTTCAACTATCAAAACAGTTTATTTTATCTCTCCAAACGATTTTGAAGGGGGTTTTGTCCAATGTGGCGCATTCGTGACATGTTGACATAGCCTTCATCCGATATAACGTCTAAGTGGCACAGTCAGAGAAAAATAAAAAAAATTAGTACAACCCACCTGTCAGTGACATACCGTTCTTCTCTTTCTACCACCTCTCGTCTCCCCAATCTCTTCTTGCTAGCGACATCGGACATACGCTAACTATATGGACTTATAAGTGCCAAATAGGACAAAACTATCTTTAAAACCATTCGGGGAGGCAAAATACTGATTTTGATAGTTGAAGGAGGCGATATATCCGGTTTTACGGTTGAGGGATGTGAACTAGATTCAGTTATATTTGAGAGAGTGAATATGGACGTTTTCCTCCAGAGAAAGATGCCCAAGTCCAAGTCCAAGTGGGCTGTCGTCGTGTATTCCTTCGCAATGGGCCTCATGGGCTTCCCATCCTTGTACAAGACAAGAGTGTTATGTAGTACTATGTAGTTGGGCTTTGTTAGTCATTCGACTCCTCCGTCTTCCTCCGCTCCTCTTCTCTGGGTCTAGGGTTTGCTGCTCCCCCTCCCCGCGGCCGCCGCCGCCGCCGCCTCCGCCTCCGATTCCGCCTCCGCCGCTCAGATGGGAGGCAAGTGCCCGCACCGCAAGGTCAAGAAGCGCCGCCTCTCGCACAAGACGGCCCGCCGAGGCAAGTTCCTCGTCAAGGCCGACGACGCCGTCTACGACGAGCTGGTCAAGCTCGCCGACGCCGGCAAGGACGCCGACGCTACCCAGCTCCCCGTCGACGAGGACCTCCCAGGCATGGGACAGTTCTACTGCCTCCACTGCGAGTATGTGCACCCTCTCTGTCCCTGCTCTTCCCTAATTCCCCCTTTATATCGAATCTCTAACTAAGAATACGCCTCATCTCAACCGTTTTCGGTTGGGTTGCTTTGCTTCCTGCAACGAGCTCTCTCTTTTGGCAGATGTTCTTATATATATTCCGCTGACGAACATTAACACGTCTACTATAGCCACTGATTCTCGTAGTTTGCACTTTGCACGCTGCCTTTAATTGAATTGAGACATTTATGTAACAGTAACTCCTGTGATAATAAACCAATAAACAGTCTTGTTGATTCTTGCAATTCCTGCAACCTTTATCAAATAATATATTCAACTCTTGCCGTTTATTTCTGATACCAATCAAATAATGCTCGCTATGTTGGTTATCGCCTGCAGTCGCTACTTTGCAAGTGAGAGTGTCAAGGAGGAGCACTACCGCTCAAAGCGCCACAAGAAAAGGTGATCGCCTTGTCCTTGCTACTCTGAAATCTCTCTTCTAAGAAGAATACATATTGGTAACCTGCCACATTACAGCATCACAGACCCTTATTGCATTGCATGACAACATTGGAGCTAAGTATATATTATTATAGGGTGTCAATATATATTACCTCTATCATGGTTACTGGAAACATACAAACTTCTTAAATTTTATGGTTACATGCTCTGTTCCTTATTGCATTGCATGACATTGGAGCTAAACAGAAAAATATTCTGCTCTAGATTGTCTTCTACAGTTTCAACGAGATAGTACTTTATTTCAATAATAATGTATACATGTACACGTTTTGGTGTTCAGCAACAATTTTTTGTTGTTTGGGAGACGTAATTGCCTAGAGCATATAATGTAACAAGCTGCAAGTATCAACTTTTGACAAATTTTACAGAAGACGAAAGACCTTTTGTTTTGGGATGCAGCTAGTACATATCATTATATCCGTGTAGCTAGACGGTCTTCAGTTCTATAACTTTGAGCTTGAAAGTTAAAACACCAGCTTAATTATGTGGTATAGAAAAGGTCTCTGTTGTGGTACTACTATGCAGCTTAATCTACTGAAGTTGTTCAATCTACTATGCTGTATCTATCTATTATTCCTTCGGTTTCAAAATATAAGCTATATTTGTTTCGTTAGGACAAGACTTTGACTAACAATTACTCTATTAGGGTATAATTTTTTGTGACACAAAATTAAATTTATTAGATCCGTATTCAAAAGTACTTATAATTACATCGTACATATCACTACATCAGTGTAGGTAGTCGGCCTTCAGTTCTGTAATTTTGAGCTGGAAAGATAAAACACTAGTTAATTACCCCCTCCGGTTCCATAATTTTTGATGTTTTGGACAATGACAGTCTCCAAAATATATCCTTAACTATGTTTTTCTATTATAATATACACAATAAATAAATACATTTTCACTTTTATTATATTACTTTTTAAGAAAAATCTATATATGTTGTTCTAGTGGCTTTAAACTAAATATTTTTTTAAAGTTATAAAAGCTTGACCTCAGCCTTACCCAAAACGTCAAGAATTGTGAAACCGGAGGGAGTATGTGCTATAGAAAAATTCTTTCTTTGTGCGAAGTGATACGGTTCAATCTACTGTGCTATATCTAATAATGACTTTGTGATACTTGTAGGATCAAGCAAATGTCAGGGCCAGCCCCACATACTCAACTTGATGCAGAGCTTGCTGCTGGAATGGGGATGCCTGACAATGGCCTGAAGCTCATGTCCATGTGAACCTCCTCTTGTTCCTGGTTTTTACTCTTATGTTTTTGTCACTGCTGTACGTATGTACTTGCTCTGCTTAGTAGTTAATGGAGTTGAGTTGATGTTGTCTGTTGGTCCAAGAATTACTTTTAAGAAGCCAAGGGTTACTCTGTTTTGCCTGCCTCATTTTGTCTCGCTTCTGATTGAATATCAGTTACCTCAGTCAGTGCTTGGGATCAAAACGTCTTGTTGGTTTATTGGCATTGGTTTGAGCACGAGCTACCAAAGGCAAGGGGCTTCGATGGCTGTGCTGTGCCTCACATGCTATGGCTGCCTTATGTCTGTAGGGACTACCAGCAATGAGCGTTATATGGCATAGGCAAACTACATATAGGTCCAGAGTATTGGCCACATAGATTGTGCCTTTACAGGTGTGTTGATCTGTTTTTCACACCCCATATGATCTTTTGCTCATTCTGGATCTACCCTTCCATGACCTGGTCATGTCTCCCCAGTGAGTCTGTAGGCCATGTTGATGGTGTCGTCTGGGGCTTCATGCAGCTGTAATAGGCATTTTAGCATGTACTAGGTTGCACTGTCACGTGTTACTGGCAACTACTAGTAGTGTTTTTGGTTTGGTGTAGGACGAGTTGAAAAGGAAAAGGCGGTGCCATATTAATCAAGAGGGCTGTCAATGTTGACAAATGTTCCTCCTTATCTAATCTACTTGTTGATGGCAAGTGCGTGATGGTCACCTGACCTGGCTGTTGGCTTGATGGAATGGAAGTCTGCATTCCAGCATTGCATAGAAAGGGTGAGAAGGTGAATGATGAAATGAGTAGATAGATGCCTTTGATGATGCAGCTTTTGTCATGATAGCAGCTATAGAGGACATAGCGGATGCAATGCACGCACACTAGCTCCTTGTTTGTGTGCGGGCGTCAAGATGCATACTACTAGTCTACTCCTATGCTGGGGGTTGGACATGCATGCATGCCGGGGGCCAAGCCAAGCTAGCGAAATCAATTGGTTTGCATCATTGCCAGTTGTGCCATTGTCCTGCCTATACTCCTTATTTATCTTTCTTTCACTTTCATGCTCCCAATCATGTACAGTACTACTAGTAGGAGTATATGCTCCTTTCTTACTGTAATAAGTTATAAGTGCTAGAATGAAGCCCCATAAGCTGACTCCCCCCTCTCCCTTCCCCTGGTGATTGGTGATGTGTTGGATTGGATTTGGATCTCCAGAATCCATCCAGATGCTGAAAAGAAAATTAAGTGCAAGGGGCCAAAACCTGTCACGCGCTCGCTCACTGGCCTTCAACCCCACCACAAACATCTTGTTGTGCAGTTGCTGCTCTTGTTCTCCAATCGACACAAACACATGCCAGCCACCCGGTCCGGCTGTGGAAGAGAGAAAAGGACTAATGATTCCATGGGGCTGTCCTTTCGGATCGAGGCGCCCTGGATGATTTAGCAGCAGCAGCAGGAGCATGGCAATCTATCTTTGATGCCAAGCAAAGCAAAGCAATGGCTGGCTGATATTACTAGGAGTATGTAGGAGTACCTATCACTCACTGATCCAGTTGCAGTTAGTTTAGGGTGGGCCAATTCTTTCAGATCTCTCTTTTGCCTTGCTTCTGACAGCATCCACAAGCTCAGCCTTGCGCCAATTGAGATGAGTGACATGGCCAACCCCATAAAGACTAGGGTAACTTGAGCTCCTTCGCACCCCCCCACACTTGTGCTCATTGCTCGTCAGGCCAGACACACGCACACGCCCTGCTCTTCTAGTACCATAGTACAGTAGTAGTAGATGCAATGGGCAGTGGACCTGCTGGTGGTAGTGGCAGAAAGAGAAGAGGAGACTCGCCATGCATGGACAAACTAAATAACCAGAGGTGTAGGAGTAGAGCAGTGTCAGTGTAGCATGGGCACATGAGATTTGGTTCATCTTTCTTCTTCCATGACTCCGTCCGGACTCCGGTGGGACCATGCGATGCAGTCGCTGTTGGGCGGGCTGGGGCACGCCATCATGTCATGTGCAAGCAACAACAAGACGTCAACATTATGCCTGCATGTGCATGTGATAGTCCTTCCAAGTCAAACTTTGGAGGGTCCAGAATTTCTGCAATTCTGCCTTCCTCCCTTGCCTGCAAAACACTGTTACTTTGGACTTTGGAGTGTGAACGAATGTACTCCTACATGTTGTTGTTTTAGTGACAAGGATGCCCTAAATCCCGGGTCATACCTGCTGATCGAATTGACTCGGTAATGGATGAGTAGTATTATACTATTCCAGTACCAGTATTGTACTCCAGTAGTATCGATCATCCTTAACTGAGCATGGTGCTTTTGTGCTGGTCCTTAATTCCGGACAAACTAATCGAATAGAAAGTTAGCAGACAGCGCACAAATGAAATCCAATATGAATCCATCGATGGACACTAGTAGTATCATCAGCTAGCTAGCAGTATCATTCATTTCATTAATTCATTCTTAGAACATGTAGCAGCAGCAGCAGCAAGAACACACAGGGAGAACCAACGCAAAAAAAAAATGTTGACAGAGTAGTGTATCAAAACGAATATTGGGAGTAAGCTAAAAGCTAGCTGGCGTGTGTTGTTGGGGTCGAGGTAGAGGAGGAGGAGGAGGAGGGGCCCGGCGCCACGTGAGAGAGGCGCTGGAGCTGCAGCATGCGCGCGTAGCAGCCATCGGGGTGGTGGTTGAGCAGGTGGGAGTGCGAGCCCTGCTCCGCCACCTTGCCGTCGTCGATGACGGCGATGGTGTGGGCGTTGCGCACGGTGGCCAGACGGTGCGCCACCACGATGGTGGTGCGGCCCGAGCCGGCGCCGGCGCGGTGGAGCGCCTCCTGCACGCTCCGCTCCGACTCGGCGTCCAGCGCGCTGGTGGCCTCGTCCAGAAGCAGGATGGGCGCCTGCTTCACCAGCGCCCGCGCGATGGCGATCCGCTGCCGCTGCCCGCCCGACAGCTGCACCCCGCGCTCCCCGACCAACGTCCCGTACCCCTCCGGCAGCGCCGATATGAACTTGTGCGCGTTCGCCGCCGTCGCCGCCTCCACCACCTCCGCCTCCGTCGCCCCCTCGCGCCCGTACGCGATGTTCTCCTGGATGCTCGCCGCGAACAGGAACGGCTCCTGCGGCACCAGCGCCATGGCGCGCCGCAGCGCCCGCAGGTTGAACTTGCGCACGTCCCGCCCGTCCAGGAGCACCCGCCCTGAGTTGGGCTCGTAGAATCGCTGCACCAACGCCAGCACCGAGCTCTTGCCGCACCCGCTCGCCCCCACCAGCGCCAGCGTCCGCCCCGCCCGCGCCCGCAGGCTCAGGTCCCGGAACACCTGCACCTCCGGCCGCGACGGGTACGCGAAGTCCACGTGCTTCAGCTCCACCTCGCCCCGGGGACGCTCCGGCACCGGCGCCGCGTCCACGTCGTCCGGCTCGATCTCCGTCCTCCGGTCGATGGCCTCGAACACCGCCTGCATCGCCCGCCCGCCCTTCACGAAGTCCGGCGCCAGCGTCAGCGTCTCCGCCGCGCCGTTGGCGGACACCATCAGCACCATGAACACCCGGATGGTCTTGGAGAAGTCCGACACGCCGTGCTTCACCAGCCACGCCGCGTACCACAGCCCCAGCGCGTACGACGCGTACAGCAGGAACTGCGCCACCCCGTACCCACTGCCGGCGATCTGCCCCTTCCAGAAGCACCGCCGTAGCGGCCCCGCCAGGTTCGCCTCGAACAGCCCGGCGATCTTGGCCTCCGACCCGAAGGCCGCCACGGTGCGCACGTTGGCCACCGCCTCCCCGGCGATCTGCGTGGCCCTCGCGTGGGCGCGCTCCAGGTCGCCCGAGAACCCCTTGAGGAACATCTTCTGCAGGACGGTGGCGCCCACGACGAGCGGGAAGACGGCCAGCAGCACGAGCGCGAGGCGCCACTGCAGGACGAAGCCGGCGGTGCAGGCGACAAGCATGAGCGCCGAGTTCTGGACGATGATGGAGATGCGGTCACCGATGGCGGAGCGCACGTTCTGGGCGTCCAGAGCGAGCCTGGCGGCGATGCGCGCGCTGGCGTTGTCCTCCATGTCGAACCAGGCGATCTCGTTGCGGAGCACGGCGGCGAGCATCCGCTCGCGCACGCGCTTGGTGAGGTTCTCGCCGACGGTGTCCCAGAAGAGGTGCTGCACGGTGTTGAAGAGCAGCGCGGCGGAGGACATGCCGATGAGGAGGTAGCAGTACTTGGCGATCTGGCGGTCCATGTAGGCGGCGTCGGGCGCGTAGTAGACGCTGAGCACGGCGCTGAGCACGTAGGCGAAGATGGCGCTGAAGGAGCCGCACACCATGGAGCCGAGCGAGGCGACGAGCGCGTAGCCCCACTCGGGCGAATTCATCTTGGCCAGGCGCCAGAAGGAGCTGGCCTGCACGCGGAAGGCCAGCTGCTGCTGCTGCTGCTTGCTGTCGAAGCGGCCTTCTCCGAGGCCGGTGAAGTCGGCGTCAGAGAGGCGGCGGGAGTAGGGGGAACGGCCGTAGGAGGAATTACGCGTGATGATGGGCGAGCTGACGGAGTTGCGGGCGCTGGATGGGCGCGCGCTGCTCCGGCGAGCGGCCACGAGTGCGGCCTCGTGCGCCTGCTCCTGCATTCGGATGAGCCTGGCGTAGGTGCCATCCCCGCGCGCCATGAGCTCGTCGTGCGTGCCCACCTCGGAGACGGCGCCGGACTGCAGGACGGCGACGAGGTCGGCCTTGCGGATGGTGGAGAGGCGGTGCGCGATGACGAGCGTGGTGCGGCCGATCATGAAGCGGTCGAGCGCCTCCTGCACCAGCTTCTCGGACTCGGAGTCGAGCGCGCTGGTGGCCTCGTCCAGCAGCAGGATGGCCGGGTTCCGGAGCATGGCGCGCGCGATGGCGATCCGCTGCTTCTGCCCGCCGGAGAGCTGGAGCCCGCGCTCCCCAACCTGCATGCATTTCGCGTCAGACAAACATTTGCTTTTTCTTACTCTTGATTACTGTTCCTAAGTAATCAAGAGTAACTTTTATTCGTTCGGTCGTTAATTTCTTGTTTCTTGCTGTCGAAACCCATCCAGAATTGTCCCTTGAGCTGCCATTAAGTCCTTGCTTGGTGTTGAACTCATTGAATTTTAGTACTAATATCTTAAGCTAATTACGACTAGTGGTGTTAAGCAAAGCATCATGGATGCCATACTGCCTGCCATGTCATGTGCGCAGCAGGATGCCAACAACGATATTATTCTGGAGTACTACTCCACTGTGTAACAAACCTACTACTACTCCAGTCCATCAGTGTAAACTCCCCCTGTTAAATGTTAATGCAGCAGGCAGGAGTGTCAGCTACTCAGCTGGCAAGAATAATTAATGTAAAGGCCGGAGTCTTAAGCTTTGATTAAGCAAACCGCCTGGCAAGAGGCCAAGAGCTCAGGACTCCATGATCCCCATCAAACAAGAGGGAAAGAAAACAAAGGATTGATTCTTGGGAGGAAGAAGCTGACATTCCTGACAAGCTTAGGATTCCTTGAAATTTGGCAATGGGAGAGGGAGCTGCAGTGGGCACTGGAATGGACAAGTGACTAGTGAGTTTGAGTGGCTGCTGCAAAAGGGCGTCACATCTGCTGATCTAGTCTAGTCGTAGTGGTAGTAGGTACTGTAGCTGTTGTAGATGGAGAAGAAAGACGGTGAGTGTGCAGGTGCAGGTGCAGGTGCAGCAGCCATGGCATAATGGTTTGTGCTTTTGAAAGGAAGAGGAGGAATCTTGGCATGATCCAATAATCCGTCCATGTTACTTGCACCAACTCGGAACAGCGCTCGAAAGCAACCCATTGATTGCATTGCCGCCTGGCCCTAATAATAATAACATAACATGTCTTTCCCTGTCTCTATCTATCACTCTCACAGTACAGTATTCTCTACTAGTACTACTGTATCTATCTATAACTAAAAAGGAGGGAGAAGAGAGGAGAGGAAGCAGAGAGACGTGAATGCCTCCTCGTGCTCATGCTGCTCGCCTAACAAACACACACAACTACTAGTCGTATTTGCATATTTGTATGCTGGATCTCATCTCGTCGTGGTCTTCAGCCTGAGTTCGTTAGTTGTGTTCGGGCACGTTTTTCAAATTATTTACAAAAAAATTTCTATACAAAAGTTATTTAAAAAAATCAAATTAATTTATTTTCGAAAAAAAATAACTAATACTTAATTAATTACGCGCTACAACCCTCACTAACGAACTAACGAACTCAGCCTCAGTCACAGGAAGACAGACAGTAACAACAACAAGTGAAACGAAGGAAATTAACGGAATGGTGGTGTCATGCTCATGTAACCGAGTAGAAGTATAATAAGCAAAATGTAGTACTAGTACTTGCCTGCGTGTCGTAGGCGTCGGGGAGCTTGACGATGAAGGAATGGGCGTTGGCGACCCTGGCGGCCTCCTCCATCTCCGGCTGCGTGGCGCCGTCCCTCCCCAGCAGCAGGTTCTCCCGGATGGTGGTCGCGAACAGCGCCGGCTCCTGGCTCACCAGGCCCATCTGCCGCCGCAGCCACCGCAGGTTGAGCTCCCTCAGGTCGTGCCCGTCCAGCAGGATGCTCCCGGCGTTGGGCTCGTAGAACCTCTCGATCAGCGACACCACCGTGCTCTTCCCTGACCCGGAGCTCCCCACCAGCGCGATCGTCTTCCCCGCCGGCACGCTCAGCGACAACCCGCGCAGGATCGCCACGTCTGGCCGCGACGGGTACGAGAACTCCACATCCCGCAGCTCCAGCCGCCCCGTCACCGCCTCCAGCTCCACCCCGCCCTCGCCCTCGCCCTCCCGCTCGATGCTCGGCTTGTGCTCGATCATCCGGAATATCTTCGCCGCCGCCACCCGCGCCTTGGCGAACGCCGCCATGCTCGGCGCCGACTGCCCAAGAGCCCTGCACATCATCACCCACATTTTATTTATACTACTGGAGTAGTTAGTAATTATTAGTACTAGTACTAATCTCTCAATCTCTCGATGAATCGAATATGCAATTGACTGATGCCTTACAGGCCGCCTATCATGACGGAGAACATGGTGGCGATGGCGAGGCCTCCGTTGGTGTGGCCGCGGCGGACGAGGTGACCCCCGTACCAGAGGAGCAGCGCGTAGCAGCAGAAGACGGTGAAGTAGGTGCCGCCCAGTCCGATGCCCTTGGCGAAGCCGCTCCGGTAGCCGATCCGCTGCGCCACGGCCAGTGCGGCCGAGTAGGCCCGCATGACTCGCTCCTCGCCGACGAACGACTGCACGATGCGTATCTGCGCGAGCGCCTGCTCCGCGATGCAGCTGGCGTTGGAGAGCGCGTCCTGGCTCCTGGAGGAGAGCTTGGCGAGCGCGGCGGCGCTGAGCCCGCCGATGACGGCGATGAGCGGGACGACGGCGAGCGTGACGAGCGCGAGCTGCCAGGCGGCGGTGAATCCGACGACGAAGCCGGAGACGAAGGTGGCGAGGTAGTGGATGAGGTTGCCAAGCTTCTCGCTGATGGCGTCCTGGACGATGACTGCGTCGGCGTTGATGGCGTGGATGACGTCGGAGGTGCGGACGTCGGTGTCGAAGAAGGAGACGTCCTGGTGGAGGGCGGCGTGGAGGTAGCGGATGCGCATCCGGGTGGACTGGCGCTCGCCGGTCCACATCCAGCAGGAGATCTCGGCCCAGGAGGATGCCCAGATGGCGGCGCCGACGACGAGGAAGTAGAAGGCGTACTTGACGACGAGGCGGAGCATGGTGTCCGGGTGGGCGGCGTGGGAGCCGAAGGAGTCGACGAGGTCGGCGAAGAAGCGGAGGAAGACCGGGAGGGAGCAGCCGTGGATGAGGGCGCCGACCGTGCCCAGGGTCATGAGGAGGTAGTCGAGGCCGTCGGCGAAGCTGAAGAGTTGCCGGAGCGGGGCCGGCGGGAGGGGCTTGGGCGGTGGCAGCTCGGTGGTTGTTGGCTGGGTTTGGGTGTGGGGCGGCGGCGGCGGCGACTTAGACTTAGGAGGAGGCGCCGACTCTGCTGCTGCATCAGGTTCAGGATGGGATTGGGACTGGGGAGAATGGTGGTGGAGGAGGTGCGAGTGCGGGGGCTGGTCGGCGGAGGGGAGATGGAAGGCCTCGAGCTCCGGGTCGGCGGCGGCATCGGCGCCGAGGACGACCACGCGGCCCTTGATCTCCTCCTCCATGCCTCTGCCTACCACCGCTCGGCCCCTCCCGCCGGCCGCCCTGCCCTTTCTTTTCTCTCACTCCTCTGCCTCCTCTCTTGCTGCTCTGCTCTTCTCCAATTCTTCTAACTCTACTCTACCTCCATTTCTTGAGTTGATCGAGTTGCTGCCTTCGTCAATTCCTCTCCTCTCTTCTCATCTGTGTGTAATGGACTAATGGCTGGAGGTGAGAGGAGACGACATGTTTGTTTATAAAACGTGGCCTTGCACAACAAGCCTGGTCCACAGCCTCGTCGGCTCAGCAAGCCTTCTACACCGAGGGGCGAGGGGTATATGTAGGATTAGTACTAACGCGCACAAAGCCCCTTTTCCCCCCTTCCATGGAGATACGCAGGCAGCGTTCGGAAGACCGGCACGAAAAACAAAACGATTTATTAGTGTGTGATTAATTAAATATTAACTATTTTTTATACAGATCGATATGATTTTTTAAAACAACTTTCGTATATAATTATTTTTTAAAAAAAACATACCATTTAGCAGTTTGAAAACGTGTGCACAAAAAACGATATGAGTGAATTGTAATCTCAATCAAACGAACTCAGCCTAAGTTCTTCTCTCTATTTTCTCAACTCATCTTTTTCGTTTTCTGTGCACACGTTTTTTAAATGGTTAAATGATGCGTTTTTTATAAAAAATTTATTTTAAAAAATCATATTAATCCATTTTTCTAAGCTATATCCAGATTCATGTATAAAAATCAAATACTCCACGTAGGCGCCCTGGCTAAAAGAAAGGGAATGGGCTGACCGGTCCATTTGCGTATACAGACCCGCCCCTATTCTCCATAATCAAATACTCCCTCCGCTCCAAATGATAAGACGTCCTTTCTTTTATAAGAAAATCAAATTCAGTAACTTTTAACTAATGATTATATTAGTCATATTTATGCTAAGTATTATGCATATTAAGTATATTACTAGATTCATATTTTGAAGTATTTTTATATGATGTTAATTTCATATTGGTTGAAAACATAACATAAAATAAATTAATGGTCAAAGTATATTATTAAAGATTATGTAAAAAAATATAGGGCTTATAATTTGGGACGAAGGAAATGCTACTGTATAAATATTATGTATAGAAGCAGGAGTATTTTAGAAAACTCTGAACATGCCATGTGCGGCGTATATATGTTTGAAATAGATAGGTGGTGTTATTTTCTCATTAAGATTAGGATTTTACCTCGGTTTTCGTTAACACGTTTTTTAAACTACTAAACGGCACGTTTTGTGCGAAAACTTTATATAAGAAAGCTATTTAAAATATCAAATATATCAATTTTTCAAGTTTATAATAATTAAAACTTAATTAATCACGTGTTAATGGTTTTTTCGTTTTGTGTGCCCGCTTTTAATCTTTAAGAAGATTCAAACTGGACCATACCATAGTAGTATTCGATTGTTGATCATAAATTATACTACAAATATATAGTTTGACATGAATAAAATGGAAAGGAAAACAGAGTAACAATCTAGCAGAGCAAAGCACTGGTAGTGTTACTGACTTATTACTGTGTGTGCGTGCAGTAGCTGGTCAAGGTTTCAAGCGCGGACATGGACATGGTGCGTCGTCCTTCAACCTCACCGGCCGCCCCGCCCGGAGCCCGGAGCTGGATCTCTCTCTCTCTCTCTCCGGTGATCTTCGCAGTGGAAGAAGCTCAGGCAGGAAGTTGCAGTTGGTCCTTTCACATATTGTTGGTTCAGAGTTCACACGAGCTAACAACTATGCTAGCTATACCAATCATCCAAACCAAAACCTACCACATGCATCACTTGACAAAGTAATACTCTATAATCAAGCTTTTATTTCCAACGACGACCGACGACCACTGTCACAAATCACTAGTATGCACATGCTGTCATGCATTCTTTTTCTTTGCTATCACACTCCATTGTCCACTGCACGCATTTGTATACCACTCGTACTAGTAAGTAGGAGTATGTATGTACACTCGCATCGCATGAAGGAGTAGCTGCTAGTACGTCTTATATCCTACTCCGCCAATCAACCTTCAACACCTATACGGACAGAGTTGCTAGGTGCCCGACCGGCCGGGTCGGTCCTTCCCACGTTGCAGAAAGACTTTGCTTATCTACTGGTACGTGTCCGCACGAATCTACGAATCTTGTATCTCCAGCTCAAGTATTTAATTTTTTTCTCCCTCTTTCCCCATCACCGGTGTGGCATACGTTCCACGCGCAGCAGACGACGAGCTCGCCCAACTATTTCCCCTCTCTCCTCTCCACTTTTACTGCCTCTTCCTCTTTTTCTTCCTAGCTGAAGCCTGGAGGTTCAAATTTTGACCGGAGTCTGATGCGCAGCGACGACAACGTCGTCTAACTGCGGGGCCACGAGATGGCAGACTTACCACGCTCTGTTGGCAGGAACACACTTCCCAGCGTGTGTTTGACAGCCGGACTTCCCAGCGTACTAAACACGGAAAATGGAACGGTTCATTAGCGCGTGATTAATTAAAAATTAGCTAATTTTTTTTTTCAGAAATGAATTAATTTGATTTTTTTAAGCAATTTTTGTATAGAAACTTTTTGCAAAAAAATGCACCGTTTAGTAGTTTGAAAAGCGTGCGCGGGGAAAAGTACCGTACGCACTGGGAAGTCTCAGTATCGACTCTGTGTTCTTTTGTTACTCTTCCCAACTCATCTCCCTCGTTTTTCGCACGCACGTTTTTCAAACTGCTAAACGATGTATTTTTTGCAAAAAATTTTTATACGAAAGTTGCTTTAAAAAATCATATTGATTTATTTTTGAAAAAAAATTTAACAAATATTTAATTAATCATGTGCTAATAAGTCGCTCCGTTTTACGTGCTAAAAAGATTAACTCCCACCCTCAAATCCCAAGAACTCAGCCCTCCCAAAAACTCAGCCCCACGTTGTATCCCGAGTAGCGACAGGAAGGAGAGAAGGCGGTGGAGGAGCGTGTTTTCGCATCTGATATGGGGCTCCATCCGAGGAGCATGAAGATGCAGTGATGGAGCATATGTTCGCGCTGGAGATAGGGCTCCAGCCGAGGAGAAAGGGACTAAGGGGAAGATGGAGAGTGGAGAGAAGAGAGAAAGGGAAAATTTTAGCACTTCAACAGTTCAGCTGGAGGTAGAAGATGGATGTTTCAAGATTCGTGCGAACAGCTAGACACTTTGTAGTTGAGAAACGGAGTCTTTCCAGATTGCGAAGGACCGAGGTCTTACGTAATTTTCTTCCCGACCGGCCAGCCGTCTCAAATCTTCTTTTAAAAAAATCCTTCCAATACTAATGCTAAACTGCCACAGTCACCAAGTCCTCCCGTACAAATCGATCTACACCTATCTCTCTCTCACACCAAACCATTCCTGGTCTTCCTGCAAACTTTCTTTCTTCAATTTTAAAGCAAACCCACTACTATTTCTTTCTAGAAAGAAATCCTTTCATCACAACACCCATGGTGCATGGTGTGGTAATTTTATACTTTATATGGTACGATGATAGTAACTAATTTAATTACTACGGTATGCCACAGGTGATGCACGGCCAGCCAAATGCTTGCAACTTACGCTGATTCACGCCAACGGACAAAATGTATGTGGCCAATCGGTTTAGTACTTATTATCTTATGAAACCACATCTCTAATGTTGTACCGTTAGGGCTTGTACAACAATAACGTCGTCAATTAATTAACGAGTCAGGCATCTTATCGCACCCCAATCCATTCCGCTCACGCAGTGCACGGCATTGAGGTACTTTCGACGTCATTGCATGCCATGTACGCGCAATCACAAGTAACTAACATTTATTTACTTTATTATGGCAAATTTAATTTGACAACTCAAAATAAAAGAGAAAACAAAAGGTTAGATAAAGCTCAATTTACTACTGGGGATTTGTCACTTCTCATGTGATTAAAATTCTCCCAAATCTCAGTTACCTTTTCTCAAGGAATCGTCGTCAAACTCCAAGAAGGAAGAGGGAGAAGACTCACCGGCGGCAGTGACTTCTCAACGGTGGTGGCACTGACTTTCTACCGGTGATGATGATGTCGAAACTCCGACAAATAACCTAGGGTTTAGGTTTTCGGGGTAGGGGTTGTTCTTTTACTCTCTCTCTCTGGGTGAAGAGAAGGGTTTCGTGAGCGACGGTCTAACTAGCTATGTGTGACGGAGTATACGAGCGGGTAGAAGATGGTGGTGTTGGCGTAGAATTATTTAACGGCATAAACAAATAAATTAAATATTAGAAAGTTGAATAGTTGATTTTAAAAAGTTTTTAGAAATGATGATGAATAAAGTTTTTTTTAGATTTAGATAACATATCATTTAGAAGCTTAGGAAGCTTGTCCTTTAATTCGTAAGTAGAAAAAGAACGCGACCTGAATTTCTCATGTACTTAGTGGTTTAATTAATTTGCAAATTTATATGATAATTTGAATGTCCCAAACGACGTAAGCAGAGAGTAATCTATTGGAGTATATAAATACTTGTTTAATTTTTGTGTGTTGTGGTGCATCGATCTGCATCTGCATGTGAGCCTCACTCCTTAACTTCCCTTTTGGTTAATGTACATTATAATTGAGTTCACTTTACAAGTTAGTGGTGTGTTGCCCTTTGTCTTTCTCGTGCATCAAGCTAATTAATTTAAGATTGCACTACGGGTTTCATGATCAAATGAAACCTCTTCTTTCTTCCAAGCTAGCTAGCTACTCCTAGCTTAATTTATACTAGTAACTTATCTTTTCAGGTTGCTGGCTAAATCTTTCTTCAGCTGCGGCATGCCTGCCCTTCTTTCCTCTCTCACCACCGTACAGTACATATTGAGGGAAGGGAAAGCTGATCATGCTACTAGCACGAACCAATTCGTTTAATTAAGTTAATGGATCCCCTTTCCTTTAATTAATTTTTGATTTATGAATGATCTCTGTTCTGTGTACGTAAGACCGTAGAGGCCGTCCGGCCGGGCATACGTACTGATAGCGCTTCTTCGTCTGCCGTGCAAAATTATTGTCTGAAGATCGAACTTATTGCATCTCACGTGCATAGGAGGATATGTCACATTATGTATTTTTCTATGGAACGGAGGAAGTATATTTCTACGCTTTTATTAATTATTTGTCTGTCATTTATTGGCTTATGCTGGTTGATTTTAATTAATTCCCCATCACTCCACTAGGAGGCTGTACAGACACATATTAACTTACTGTCCTGGATTCTAATAACATCTTCGGTTATATACTTGGGACTTATTTGAAGAGCTTCTGACCACTGCAGTTTCTCACAGAATCTGTTCAAACAGGTTAGATTGTTACCAAGATTCAGATTGAGAATTTGAAGCTATAGAATTCAAAAAATAAACTATAAGCTAGAAGTTGAAAAATCTAGCTTCTTCATATTCTCCGAAGCTGACTACCAAATTCTCATAAACTTAAGCACCCCTAACAGAGCCTTAATACACAGATTGATGCATGCGTCAGTGCACTGCATGCATAGTGGAGACATTGGCGGCCGATTCTTTTTAGGTAGTACTCGTAAGTACTAAATTAATTAGACATCGAGATGCATATCTTCGATAAGTCATGCGCTCCAGTGACGGAGGAAGGAATTGAATTGAGGTGTGGCGGAAAACCAAACTATAGAACATCGCTACTTAGGTAGCGTAAGAGATTTAATACTAATATTGCTCAATATATATGTAAAATATAATAATTTTCATTCATCAAGCAAGAATTATGAAGTACCGGTTCAGTTTTTGGCACTGTTCTTCTTTTTCAGGAAGATAGAACAGCAGTTTATGAAACCTTCCAAGCATCCATGGCAGAGGGTGTGATTTGGGGTATAAGTTTCAAAAAATTTGAGGTATGGCAAGCGCCATACCTTGTCATATGGGAAGCTCCGCCCCTGATGTGCTCTGATATACACTAGTATCTAATATGATGAGGGGGAATTGAACGATCGTTTTCCAACTTTCAGGTGTGGTTGTGGAATGCATTCGCATGCGCCCGTCGATATATCCATCAGTAAATTGAGAATTGTGACGTTACATGGATGCATGATTAGTGAAGCATCAAATCGATGAATTGAATCTTGTGTAGAGTAGTACTTATTTTTCGCGTGCGAGAGCAGCAATCCTGATAATAATATCGTGATCTCCGTCAGGGGTGGAGTTACTGCTGTACTAACAAGTATGCATGTATGACATTAACGTTGTGCAAGCTTCTTCGCTCCCTGCAATGGAAAAAAAAGAGAAAACGATGGAATTACTAACATCCAACAAGCGGTATGCGGCAGTGGTGAACACCCACAAATAAATGGCAAAACAGGGAGGGCAGCTGCTGACTGCTGAGCTGCAAGGGAAGAAGAAACACGTGCAAGATGCATAGGTAGGTGATGGGCCGTCGTCCAGGCAGGCCGGCCCATGAATGAAGTCGAAGTAGGCGTGGGCCACGAAGAGTCGGAGTCGAAGTGGGCGTGGCCCATGAGGAGTCCACGTGGGTGGTTTGGTTTCCCTACAAGTAGGAGGAAGGAGTCTGAGGTTGAGGAAGAGGAGGAGATCCACAACTACTCTCCCTCCCGCCGCCGCCGCCGCCGCCGCCGCCGTCTACCCTACTCCCCTTCGCCCGCAGCCATGGTGTCCGACGCCAGCAAGAAGAAGGCGGCGCAGAAGAAGGCCGCCGCCGCAGCCAAGAGGGGCGCCAAGGCCTCCTCCTCCTCCTCCTCCTCCTCCGCCGCCGCCGCCGATAAGGCGGCCAACGGTATCGCCGCGCTTAAGCTTTCCGATCGCACCTGCACCGGAGTCCTCGCCTCCCATCCGCTCTCCCGCGATATCCACGTGAGGATCTTGTCCCCCTCCGTCTTTCTTACTGCTATTAGATTTGATTTTTATTTGATTAGACCAGATGTACGTTTTGACGAGGGGAATACCTAGTTTTTATTTTTATTTTTATTTCCCCCCTTTATAAGATGTAATAAGACACGTTTTGCTGCTCCGCTCAGAATCTCAGATCAGATGCCCATGTAGCCCTGCTTGCAACTTGCACTCCAACATCCTTGCGCTCCAATTTCTAAGGGATCGATACGATAACCATGTTGATGCATATTTATTTCTTGCTTTTATTTTGTACATGTATATAAACAAATTAAACGTAATCTTACTATAACCATGTTCTTACATATTTTATTTGCACCCCCAAAAACTAACTAAAACGTAATCATCTTTCGATGATGTTGCAGATAGAGTCCCTCTCATTAACATTTCATGGCCATGACCTTATTGTTGATTCTGAGTTGGAGCTCAACTATGGGAGGTTCGTTTATTTCCATTCATCACTTTTTAATCACAAAAATTATCCTGCTACAGCCCTTCATTCACACTAACACTTATGTTATTTATTTAACCTCAGGCGTTACGGTTTGCTCGGCCTAAATGGCTGTGGCAAATCTACTCTGCTCACAGCCATAGGCTGCAGGGAACTCCCTATCCCTGAACACATGGATATTTACCATCTCTCCAGTGAGATTGAGGCTTCAGATATGTCTGCGCTACAGGCTGTTATCTGTTGTGATGAAGAGAGGATGAAGTTGGAAAAGGAAGCTGAAATTTTGTCTGCTCAGGTCAGCAGCTCTTCAAACGCTTCGTATTGCTGTATCTGTGCCCCTGATATCCGTATTGGTATTTCGTCTTGTTCCTGTTGCAAGTTATAACTGGATACTTAAGGTCTTATAACATCAGTTTTCTTTACCGACGTTTACAGGATGATGGTGGCGGTGATGCTTTGGATCGTATATATGAGCGGTTAGAAGCACTTGATGCATCTACTGCTGAAAAGCGTGCTGCTGAGATATTGTTTGGTTTGGGCTTTAATAAACAAATGCAGGCAAAGAAAACTCAGGATTTTTCTGGTGGTTGGCGTATGAGGATTGCTTTGGCAAGAGCTTTGTTTATGAATCCAACCATCCTTTTGCTTGATGAGCCAACAAACCATCTTGGTGAGTCTTCTAAAGGAAATCTAAGGCCACATGAAACTAAAGAATTGATTTCATCTTTTACTTCCAGTGGGGAAAAAAATGTGTTTTTTTAAGCACATCTGTATAGCAAATTATTGGCTGCTGGCTATGGGCAAGGAAGTTTGTGCCCTACTGAATGATGATACAAATGGAACATCTTTTAAATAGCTGTATATTGTAGTTAGATTTTTACCTGGTTGATGAATTGAGAGTTGGGGCAAAAGGCCCCTACGTTGCTATACCTTTTGTTTTCTGAACACACAGTTATAACCTGATTACTTATTGTTGGCCTTAAATTTGTTCTACACCTGACTTTCTTCTCCCATGGTCTGGTTGACACTTATGTAATAAGCCTACCCATCATTGGAGTGTAGCTCAAGAAAAGAACGTTGCTTATAAAAGTCTGAATATGATAAAAATGTGCTATTGCATCCCCAGGGATTTTCTTGGCTTTTCTTTGTGATACTATTTTGTTGAACCTTTTGCCTGTTTAGGTTAATTGTTTTTTTCTCTTTTGTTGGCAGATCTTGAGGCTTGTGTCTGGCTGGAAGAGACACTAAAGAAGTTTGATCGTATACTTGTTGTCATATCACACTCACAAGATTTCCTAAATGGAGTTTGCACTAACATCATCCATATGCAGAGCAAGAAGCTCAAGTTATATTCTGGTAACTATGACCAGTACGTTCAAACTCGTTCTGAGCTTGAAGAGAATCAAATGAAGCAGTACAAATGGGAGCAGGAACAGATTGCTTCAATGAAGGAGTACATTGCACGTTTTGGCCATGGATCTGCAAAGCTTGCTCGTCAAGCTCAGAGCAAAGAGAAAACTCTTGCTAAGATGGAACGAGGTGGGCTCACTGAGAAGGTTGTCAGGGACAAGGTACTGGTGTTCCGCTTTACAGATGTTGGCAAACTTCCACCGCCAGTGCTGCAGTTTGTTGAAGTCTCATTTGGATATACCCCAGACAACCTCATCTACAAGAATCTCGACTTTGGTGTTGACCTTGACTCTAGAATTGCACTGGTTGGTCCCAATGGTGCGGGCAAGAGTACTCTTCTGAAGCTCATGACAGGTGACCTAGCTCCATTAGATGGTATGGTCAGGCGCCACAACCACCTTCGAATTGCGCAGTATCATCAGCATCTTGCGGAGAAGCTGGACCTGGACATGCCGGCCCTACAGTACATGATGAGGGAATACCCTGGGAATGAGGAGGAGAAGATGAGGGCTGCAATTGGTAAGTTTGGCCTGTCTGGGAAGGCGCAGGTAATGCCAATGAGGAATCTCTCTGATGGGCAGAGGAGCCGCGTCATCTTTGCATGGCTGGCTTACAGGCAGCCTCAGCTGCTGCTGCTCGACGAGCCGACGAACCATCTGGACATTGAGACCATCGATTCCCTGGCTGAGGCACTGAACGAGTGGGACGGTGGTTTGGTCCTGGTGAGTCATGACTTCAGGCTGATCAACCAGGTTGCTCAAGAGATTTGGGTGTGCGAGAAGCAGGCGGTGACGAGGTGGGAAGGTGATATCATGGACTTCAAGGAACACTTGAGGAGCAGGGCTGGTCTCTCTGACTAGAAGGTCAGGCCTTCGTTTTTATCTTCCTCTCTTGACAGCTCCTTGGAGGTTTATTATAATAGCCAAACCAAGTTTTGTCTTGTATCTCGGAGTCTAATTTATTTGTAGTAGCCTGCTATCTTAATTATCACTATTGCACTGGGAGAGTTATAAGAGATTATTTTTTTTTCGTAAGTTTGGCGTCTTGGCTGGATGGCTGGTTATCCCTCACAAAATGATGAAATGATGAAAACTATCAACTGGTAACAAGCTTTGGTTACAACTTATGTAATATTGTGAAACCTGTTTCATCTCTGTTACTAGTCACGTGCTCGTGCGTTGCAACGAAAAAAATGACTTAAGGAATTTTATGATTTACCATTGATAAACACTCGATTATATAATGCATTGGCAAAAGCTAGTAATATATAATGGCTTGATGGCAGAACTCCAAAAGTTTTTGCACCTGCATTCTACGCGGCCTTTAAAAGAAAGAACAGAACAGTAAGGGAGGCCCTGCTCTCCAACACGTGGATCAGAGACATCCAGTTGATGAAAATTACGGCGGGAGATCACGTACGCCAATATGTCGAGCTTTGGATGATACACAATGCGGGCCCTCCTAGGACAGCAGCGTGACTCCATCATCTGGAAGCTCACTGTGATCGGAGTTTATACGGCAAAATCAGCATATCGGCTCCAATTCATGGGGGCAACGAGAACAGTCTTCAGCGAGATCATCTGGAAATGTTGGACATCACCTAAGTGCAAGTTCTTCGCTTGGTTAGTCATACAAAATAGAGTCTGGACAGCAGACATGTTGCAAAAAAGAGGAGGGACAAATCAACGGTTCTGCCCCCTATGCCACAACATCCAGGAAACAACAATATATTTACTAGCACACTGTAGACTCTCCCGACGAGTCTGGCCGGAGATACAGCGTTGGACCAGCCTTCAGCTAACTTGCAAAGTTGGGACAACTTCAATTCAGTGGAGGGTTGGTGGTACCATCTCCTACACACGTCGCATATCACAGTAAAGCTTCTGAAGCCTCTTGTAATCCTAGTCTCGTGGGAACTTTGGTGCAAACGCAATGCCAAAATCTTTTGACACATCGGCACCTCGCCAGAAACAATCGTAGCTAGAATCAAGGAAGAAGCCGCCGTCTGGGCGAAAGCGGGGCTATGCCTGGGAGAGCTCACCGATTTGGGAGAAGTTCACTAACCCCTTTTCTTTTGCGGACTTTCGCCTTTGCAAAGTCCTGTAAAGTTTTAAACTCTTGTTTGTTATCCCTGTTCTATCAATATATACAAGGCAAAGCTTTTGCCTTTTTTTCAAAAAAAAATGCTACCATTTTCTTTCTTTTTGCATTGTTGTCAGTTGAACTCCATTTGCCCCTAAAAAGATCATGTTCCTCATAAAATGTGGCCTGTACTAAGCAAGCCAAGATGTAGTACATTGAAATAACGGCAGATTAGCACAAATCAGCTCTTTGTAATTTAGTTCCCTTAATCTTTTCCAATGTCTTGTAGGGAAATTAAATAAACACGATACTTATGTATATACATATATAAATTACGGTATCATATTCCAAATGGTCAGTTGACTGTCAAGCAGCACAAGGATCAAGAATGGTAGCTTCAGATTCCATCATCCCTAAATAATATGTATATTGCCTGCAGAGAGTTCAGAAATGAGTCCAGGAGGGAAAAAGATTTCCTGATTCAACTAATTAGTTTTGCCAGGAAAGAAATTCAACATATGGATTCACCCTGAAGTAATTTCAAAACTTAGATACGAAAATGAATAGAAGGGTCAGCCATTGCCGATTTGCAGGGGATAGAGATGGAGAATGAAGAGCATGGTATTTTCACCAGAGTTAAGGGATAGTGATTACTCTGTACCTTCAGGGCTTGGCTAGCTAAGATGATAAAGCCAGTGTTGATCGTGAAAAGATTTAACATATTGAAGAGTTCATGTAAGTGATTTTGTTTTACCTGTTGTCACCAAAATAAAGGTTACTCAAAAACAAAATTAGAATATTTATGAATAAAAGAAATCCACAGCAAGTAAATTTCATATCCAATCCAAATAGTATGAATTATCACAAATATGATGTAGCTATCTTGATTCTTGACTCACCACATTGATCTCCCAAGTGAATGAATTTTACCTTATCAAATTTAAATTCCATATTGATATCAGATTGTCGAGTACAGTCAAGTGGTCAACAACCAGCAGTCCCAAGTGCAATATTAATTGAAGGTCAGGTCATATTATCCTTGTAAAGGCCATTGAAATTGCCATTATGTGAAAGAACGTATAGCAACAGATGGTATAAGTTCAGTAAAGTGAAAGGGAAAATGCAGAGCAGAACATCCTCTGACTAATAATGCCAAAAGGAGTCCCATCCCCCGTCCAGTTATACAGAATGCCGACTATCAATAACCATTTCTTAACTGCTAACCGATTGCTTTGTTCCTAAAAATATAGTCAGTATTATTCGATGCGTGCATAATATAGGAGTGAATTATGGCAGATGACAATTAGAAAATACAGTTTACTATGCAAAGGTTGATACTGTACCTATTTGGTTTTCATTTAATTCAAAACCAAGGGTAACAGATGATCATACATTGTGTTATAATTTCATTGAGAAGCTAGAAAAGCATCTGAACCCTGTACATGTATCAAGAGTTTACATTAACTAAAGGCAATTTCCAGGATTCATGACCAATAAGGTTCATTCTTTTAGACGTGTGGAAGAAAACTTCACATACCAAATGATCAAGAACCATCTGCCTGAAACAGACATCGCAGGAAGCATCACAAATGGTGTTTATGAAGCTGTGTAGTTGATTAATTATCATTTCAGAACAATTATTCGTTCATAAAGCAACCATACTAAAACAATCTTACCGCTACATTTTGGATACAATCTTCACAGTTGGTTGGAGAAAATAATGATTTAAACAGGCTATAAAGCAGCTAGTCAGCTTCATACATCAGTTCTAGGTATCTTTTTTAAAAAATACTATTCAAATGAAAAAAAAAAGAATATCTATATGTGCGTTAAACTACATATATAGTTTCATGTCTAAATTCAGCCAAATTAAATGGCGCCGAAAATCACCTTTCAGGCTTTCACAATGTTGAAGACAAGTCCGGCGTGTGGGCATCATGGACAGCAATAAATGCCTGCATAAACAAATTAATTATCAGTAAGGTGATTTCGAATTTTTCTCATTAACGTGACAAACTGAACAGATGCTTCAGTTAGTAGTATATTTCTGTAGGACACATGAATGTGAAGCTCGTGGAGAAAAAAATAATTGTTTTTATCCAATTTCTACACACACATATGTTCTGCAAACATTTCGATCAAATTCAACGGAAGTCTAGCATTTGATGGATTTTATGCAGAAGCAGATGAAAAATATAGGATTTTAGAGAGAACATACCTTATAATTTTTATCTTAATCAAGACAGAAGAGAAAAGATCTACACTTTTTTGCATGACAGGACAAAAAAATGCATATGGAGAAAGAACCAATTTGATTTGGACAAAGAAGCGTAACCAAGCTGCCGCCATCTCTCTAGAATCTCCCATCCAAGAAACTCTAGGCAATTAAACGTTCCCCTTCCCCGCCATTCGCCAGCAATTCTCAGCCTAGCTTCTCCTTCGGTTGCAGAAGACAATCCAACGCATAATTCACACGAAAGGAACAAACAGCACCGAAGAATTCCAGAGATCCAGAACAGGTTGCATGTAATAACGTCGATCACGCAGCAAATTCTCCACAATGCGCAGCATATCCCGTGATATTTATCAACAAAACTGAGTGCACAAATTGGATAAAAAAAGAGAGCAGGGAAAATAATGGAAAAGACCGGACCTACGCACTCGGCGGCGGGGGAAGCAGATCCATCTCCCACCGCCCGACGCCCTCCGCCATCGAGGGGATCCGAACTTGCACGGTGGGAGGGGCTGCTTAGCAAGACCGAGGACGGCATTTGGGCACGAGGAAGACGATCTGGAGTGCCGTCGATGAGGCGCGGAGTCGACTGCGTCGAGGAGGGGGGGTGGTTGTCTCAGAAACTGGCGTCGGGGGCACGACGGCGATCTTGCAGTGGGGGATCAGCGGAGGCACCTTAGGGCCGGCGATACGACAGCGACGCGGCGAGAGGGCGACGAAGGTGTGGAAGGAGGGGATCGCGAGGAGGCACGGTCGTGGGCTCGTGGCTCGGAGAGGGGATCGCAGGTTGAGGCAATGTTGGCCGTTGGATCTCGCGATAGAACGGTTCACACTCTGCGGGTCTGCCTGGATGAGGATTCAAGACCACCACTATGTTTTTTTGTTTTTTTAAGTAATAGAGATAATATATAACCATTAGACATAATCCTAACAGTAATTTTCATAAAAAATACTGGTAACAAACTGGCCGGTTTCCCGACCGCTGTCTGTGGTGCCTCGTGACACCACACGCCCCTCGTAAACCCGAAATCATATAGGAGAAAAAAATACAGAAAATCGTGGTGATGGAAAAACAAAAAAAAAAGGGAAAAAAAGAGTCTCACTTCCTCATCTCCTGGTCGCCAGGTCACCGCCATTGGCCTTCTCTTCATCCATGTATGAATGTGTCCCGTCGTTCTTGTGAACGGGAGCTCAATGTATGAAGCAATGGACCTGTCGCATCAGTTCGTAGCTTCTCATCGTCTGAAATTAACACTCAATGATATTGCTCATTTTTTTTACCGAAGGCCAATAGTCGTGTTTTTAGGCTAAAGGTTAGTGCTCATGAAATTTTTGCCAACAGATAATACTCATGTATTTTTGATTTTTCGGTGCAAAAACTAGTACTCGTGCATTTTAGGTTGAAAGGATAATACTTGTAACATCATGTGGCGAAAGGCTTATATATATGTCATTGGAAGCAAAAATACTTACGGATGCGCTAATGAGCCAAAGAACAATATTCCTAAGGCTAATATTTCTATCCGGTTTTGAATAGAATGAAGGTTGTAATGAACAAAAATACATCGTAAGATTCAACCATTTTGCTACGGTTTTCTTCCCATTTTTTCTCTTCGGAATTCCGATCAAACAAATGAAAGAAAATAAAGGCCTTATAAACGAAGGCACCTTTCTTCGTATGAAAGAAGGAAAAAGATGCTGGTTCAACTTTCATTTCTAGCTCTGCTTTGGATGTCGGTGAGTCAGATCTCTTCTCTGTGTTTTTGCTAAAGGCCAATGCATTACTAGCCGAAGGCAAATAATGAGTTGTTGGGCCCAAAGGCTACAAACTCAAGTGTTTTTAACTGAAGCCTATTCACAGTCTTTGAGCGTAAGGATAAGAATCCTAAAATTTTGGGCATAAGGTTAATACCTATGTATTTCACCACCAGGTTAAAATTTATATGTTTAGGGGCCCAAGGTTAATACTCACAAAATTTTAGGCCAACGACAGAAATTCATGTATTTTTTGCCCAAGGTTAATAATAATAATAATAATTAGCATAAGGCTAATATAGTCATCAATTTTTCGACCAAAGGCTAGTGTTCATGCGATTTTAGGCCAATATTCATGAAATTGTGGGAGGAAGGTCAGTATTGACATGATTTAGGGTGGAAGGTCTAAATTCTTGTATTTATTTGCCCAAGTTTAACAATCAAGAATTTTTTTATAGAAGGCTAATAATACTCATGAATTTTAGCCGAAGCCTATAACTCAAGAAATTATACACCGAAGATTACAAATCAGAATTTTTTTTGGTCCTAAGGTTAATATTCAAGGATTTTATGCGCAATGATCCCAAAGCTAGAAGTCATGAAATTGTGGGCCAGAGTAAAATATCCATGCTTTCTCCCCAAAAGTTAATACTCATGAATTTTGACCAAAGGATATAACTCACAAAATCATGTAATTTTTGTCCTAAGATTAATATTCACGAACTTTGGGCACAATGATCCATAGTCGACACTAATAAATTTTGGGCGAGAGAAAAACAGTAATGTATTTTTTTCAAAGGTTAATACTCATGAATTTTGCCGAAGACTTTAACTAACGGAATTATATGCATAAGGCTAAAAATCATGATTTTTCCCCAAATGTTAACATTCATGAATGTAAGCACAACGATCCCAAGGCTAATAGTCTTTAAATTTTGGGCCAGAGAAAATATTAATGCCATTTTTTTCAATAGATAATACTCATTAATTTTGGCTGCAGACTATAACTCATGAAATTATAGGTTGAATGCTAGACATCACTAAGTTTTTGGTCCTAAGGTAAATATTCATGAATTATTTTTGAAACGATCCCAAGGCTAATTATCGTGAAATTTTCTGCCAAAGAAAAATATTCATACGTTTTTCTAAAGGTTAATACTCATGAATTTTGACCCAACGATATAACTCACGAAATTATAGGCCAAAGGCTTAAAAATCATGATTTTTTTGGATTTATGGTAATATTTAAGAACTTTGTACGCGACGATCTCAATGTTAATACTCATGAAATTTTGGGCTAGAAACAAATATTTTATGTATTTTTTTCAAAAGGTTATAACTCACGAAAATACTGGCCAAAGAATAAAACTCATGAGAGTTTTTGTCCTAAAGTTAATTCTGAATAGGCCCAAGGCTAATAATCGTGCAATTTTGGACATAAAGTATTTTCATCCCTTTTTTTCAAAGGTTAATACTCATCGATTTTAATCCAAAACTAACTCACGAAATTATTGAAAAAAGGCTAAAAATCACAAATTTGTTTGTTGTAAAGTTAATATTCATGAATTTTATTCCGAATGGGCTAAAGGCTAATAGTCGTGATTTTGTGCCTCAGGTTATTATTCATAAATTTTACACGCAATGATCCCAATGCTAATACTCATAAATTTTTGGGACAAAGATTAATATTCACACATTTGTTTTTCAAAGGATTAACTCATGAAATTTGGTTGAAGGCTATAAGTCATGAAACTATAGGCCGAAGGATAAAAATCATGAATATTTTTTTACTAGGATTAATATTCATGAATTTATTCTGAACGAGACCAGGGCTAATAGTCATGGAATTTTGGACCAGAAAAAATATTCATGCATTTATTTTCCCGAAGGTTAATATTCATGAGTTATAGCGTGCCAAAGGCTAACTCATGAAAATATAGGTAGAAGGCTAAAAGCACGATTTTTTTTCCTAAAGTTGATATTCGCACATTTTGTTCCGAACAGGACAAAGACTACTAGTGGTGAAATTTTGGGCCAGAGAAAATATTGATGCATTTTTTCCTAAGGCTAATACTCATGAATTTTGACTCAAGCTATAACTCATGAAATTATAGGCTGGAGACAAAAAGCCACGAAAGTTTTTGTCCTAAATTTAATATTCCCGAATTTTGTTCCGAATGGGCTAAGGCTACTAGTTGTGAAATTTTGGGCATGAGAAAAATATTCATGCGCTTTTTTGTTGAAGGTTATACTCATGAATTTCAATGCATGGCTATAACTCACGAAATTATAGTACGAAGGCTTAAAATCATGAATGTTTTGGTCTAAGGTTAATATTCACGAATTTTGTGTGCGACGCCAATGCTAATAGTTGTAAATATATGTACCAGAGAAAAATATTAATATGTTTTATTTGAAAGGTTAATAATTGCAAATTTTGGCCAAACACTATAATTGATGAAATTGTAGGAAGAAGGCTAAAATGACATTTTTTCTGTGGTTAATATTCATGATTTGTTTTTCAAATAGACCCAAGGCTAATAGCCGTGAAATTTTGGGCCAGAGAAAATATTCATCTATGTTTTCAAAGCTTAATACTCATAATGTTTTGTCAAAGGCTCTACCTCACAAAATTATTGGCCAAAGACAAAAAAAATCATGAAATTTTACGTCGTAAGGTTAAAATTTGTGTGCAACAATCACAATTCTCATACTTCTAAAATTTTGGCACGAGGAAAAATATTTTTATGTTTTTCTCGCAAAGGTTAACTCTAACAATTATAAGCCGAGGGCTAAAAATCATGTATGTTTTTGACCTAAGGTTAATATTCATGAACTTTGAGTGCAACAATCCAAATGTTAATACTGGGAAATTTTGGCTAGAAAAAAAAATTCATGTGTTTTTTCTAGAGGTTATAACTTACGGAATTATAGGCTAAAGGCTAAATATGACATTTTTTTTGTCCTAAGGTTAATAACCATGATTGTGGCCTAAAGGCAAAAATCAATGCCTTTTGGGGCTTAATGTTAACAATTATGGCAAAGGCTAATGTTAATGCATTTTAGGGTCCAATCCATGCCTTTTGGGGCTTAAGGTTAACAATCATGGCAAAGGCTAATATTAATGCATTTTAGGGTCCCAAGGTTACCATTCATGAAATTTTGTGCCAAAGGATAAAATTCATACACATTTTGGATGGAAGGCCACTATTTATTTGTTTATCGGCCAAAGGCTAATAATCGCAAAATTTGGGCCAGAAGGCTCATGTGTGTTTTTTTTTTCCGAAGGGTAATAATCATGAAATTTTGTGAAACACTGATATTCATGGGTTTTTTCGAATAAGGTTAATACCCATTAAATTTCAGTAAGGGGGCAAATATTCATGCATTTTAAGCTCCTGGTTAATACTCATGAACTTTATGACAAACATTAATAGTCATTAGTTATATTTTCCAAGGTTAGCATTCACGAAATTATGTGTAGAAGGCTAATTTTTGGCCCCAAGGTTAATTAACAAGCATGAAATTTTGGGAATAAGGCTAATCCTATAAAGTTCATCCCCGTTAAATATAGTTAATGATATTTCTGTTTTTTCTCACTAAACCACATCACCTCAATTTTTTCTAACCCTTGAATGATTGATCTATGGTTCAAATTATCTTCCTCCTTTTCTTCTCTTATAAAGTCATATCACCTTAATTTTGTCTCTAGATAATTAATCTATATTACCTTCTTTCTTTTTCTTCTTTCATTGAGCAACATCACCTTAGTTTTTCTTTTGAATGATCAAGACATATGTGATTTAAATTGTTATAAACCACATCATCTTAATCTTAATTGTTTATAACTTTTCTTTTCAACATTCGATCAGAGATAAAAATGATACAAGATGCTGCAGCAATACGCAAAGTTTCATCTAGTATTCATGTGTTTTGGGCCTAAGTTTAATAAACACGTAATTTTAGGCCAAAGGCTAAAATTGTTGTGCTTTTAATTTGGGACCAAGGTTAATAATCTCGTAAATTTTGGTGTACGACCAATATTCATTCATTTTTTGTCTTAGATTTTTGTCTTAGAATTGATAGTTAATATTCATGAAATTTTAGGGCAAAAGCTAAAATTCATGCACTTTTGGGCCAAAGATTTGTACTCATGGAATTTTCGACACAATTAATATTCATGCATTTTTTGGTCCAAGTTAACATTAGAGAATTTTGGGGCAAAAGGCTAATATTCATGTGTTTTGGGGCAAAAGGTTAATAATCAGTAAATTTTTGACATTAAGCTATTATTCATGGTTTCGGCCCAAGGATAATACTCATGAAATTTTTGGTAGAAGGCTAATATTCATTCATTTTCAGGACCAAGGTTAATACTCATCAATTTTTTTAGCAAAGGCTAATACTCATGTGTTCGCTTAATAATCATGAAATTTTGGGCTCTAGCTTAATATTCATGTGTTTTTGGCCAAAAGAAGATACTCATGTGTAATTGGGCCAAAATTACTTGTATTTTTGACCCCAAGTTTAATACTTATCACATTTTTGGGCACGACTCCAATATTCATGCATTTTTGGGACTAACATTAGTAACCATGAAACTTTCAGGACGAACATTTATAGCCATTCATTTTGAGGCCTAAGGTTAATTATCCTAAAGTTTTTAACTAAAGGTTAATACTTATGTGTTTTCAAGAGTAGGCTAATATTTATGCTTTTCTTTGTCCAAGTTTACAATCATGAAATTTTGGGTACAAGTATAATGTTCATGCATTTTTGTGCACAAGGTTAATAACAAAAAAGTTTAGGCCAAAGGGTAAAATACATGTGTTTTTTGGACCAATGTTAGCAATCACGAAATATTCGGGATAAGCCTAATATTCATGTGTTTTGGGGCTAATGTTAATACTAACAGAACTTTAGAATTTTAGGCTATTTGTTAAAAGTCATGCATTTTTATGCCTGTTGTTAATGATCATGATTGTTTTTGCTTAAAGCTAATATTCACGTGTTTTTTTCCCTAAGGTGAACAATTTTGGGCTGACGGGTAGTATTAATGCACTTTTGGGCTAGAGATTAATAATCACGAAATTTTCACAAGAGGCTAACATTCATGCATTTTAATTTGGACACAGGGAAAGTATTCATATAAGTTTCAGCATAAGGCTGATATTCAGGCTTTTTAGGCCCAAGTTTTCTCATCAAAATTTGGACAAAAGGATTCATATGTTTTAGGGCCACACATTAATAATTGCGAAGTTTTGGCCCCTAGCTCAATATTCATGTGTTTTGTTTTTGGCCAAAAACAAACGCTCATGTGTAATTGGGTCAAAGTCTAATATACATAAGACTTTTGACTTTTTGTAGGAGGTTAATAATCATGAAATTTGGTGCGAAGACAAAAAATGTCATGGATATTCTTGGGGCTGCATTAATGTTTATGAAATTTTGAGCTGAAGGTAAGGTCACGTGTTTTAGGGCTGAAGGCCTAAGTTCTTGTATTTTTTGGTCCAAGTTTAACTATCAAAAAAATTTAGATGGAAGCAGGAAAATATTAATGTATTTTTTTCTCAATCCTAATAACAAGCAACCGTGCCTATTGGACATAAAGAAAGTTGATGTGGCCACGGTTATGAACTTCTTCGAATAACATGGACGAAGAGATTGACTATACATCTAATACGAACGACAAAATGTAGTGAGTGAATCGAAGATGCACTAACGGCCACATTGGATCATCATTCATTCATCTAGCTCCTCTCCCTCCTCCTCCTCCTGTATATATTGTAAGTAGCCCCAATTAAACCACTATAGGAACATTCCAGTGGAGCAACACGCTTCACTGACACTGAGCAATATATAATATCTGAAGCACTTTTTAGATAGATGTATCTTTTCCTTCCTTCTCCCTTCTCGCCGGCCGGCATATTCCCAAGCAGCAAGCATGATCCCTTGCCTTCAATTTGACTTATGCACAACAAGCTAACACAGCACAAGAATTGCTTTACATCATTTTTCTGCATGGCCAATCTTGATGCACAAGGTTGTCCCTTGAAGATTATACGCTTCCCACCATATACACATATCTAATTCATCCACCATCATATATATGTAATATGTTTATACTGCCCCTGCACGCTGGCTTTGGGTGTGTTATATACTATAATGTTCCTAATTTCTACTTTTTTATTTTTTACGCGTACGTTTTTCAAACTGCTAAACGGTATATTTTGTATAAAAAAATTCTATAGAAAAGTTATTTTAAAAATCATATTAATCCATTTTCAAGTCTTTTATAGCTAATACTAATTAATTATATGCTAATGAGTCATCCTGTTTTCCATGCGCAGAAAAGAACTTTCCAACATTTTCTTTGGAACACACCCTTTCCCATCAGAACTTTGGTCAAAGGGCATAGTCTAACGTGAAATTTTACTCTCTATATATAACGTGAACTTTGTATTAATTAGACACTTTGCGAGAGCTTCTATGTTTTTTAAATCTAGCCTTTGATTAGGCCAATCTTACTATCCTGGCCGCTATTGTAAAACATGTTATTGTTCTTTTATTTTTTAGTTTTCCAAATTTAATAATTTCAAAACTTATAATTAATAAAATATGAAGTTGTATTTGTTTTGCACTCTTGATTTAGTATGAAATTAACTTAATTCCAAAATTTAAAATTAATAATTAAGAACTCTTTTTTAATACAAGCCAATATATTTTAAAAAATAAGAGATATATTTAGTATATTTATAGCATAAATTACAACAGCCTATAACACATTGGTTGGCGACCGTTTACACCAAAAGTTGGCACGAACTTTTGGGGTGGGGACCAAAACTTCCATGAAAGAGAGATCTACCTGGAACTTCTGGGTTAAGTTTGTTTCACATTTTTTTGGAAACATTAGATCAGTCCATTTTAGATAGAATTGAAATTGACTTTTAAGGGATTTTGACCCAGATACAAGGCAAGACTACCCTCCTATAAATATAAATATAGGGGGCAAAGACCGATCGAATAACACCTATTCATTACCTTTTTTAATCCATTTTCCCTTTACCCTTCCAACCCCAAATTAATATCGGTCTTTCGTTTCTACAATGTAAAAGGGTGCCCTAGGTTCTGTCGGCCAACCTATAGCACATCGGCACGTACTTGCCCTGATGGTGTCTCTCTTGGGCGAGCATTCGGTGGACACACTCTTACCAGAACTTTCGGCTTGTTTATGGAACTTTCCATGTCCTTTTAGCGACACATCTTTGGGTGTCATCGTGGGTACTTACACACGAGGTGCTCAGCGTGCTTTGATTGGACACATTTTCCCGTAAATATCAAATATATATATATATATATATATATATATATATATATATATAGAGAGAGAGAGAGAGAGAGAGAGTTTACATGCATAAGAGATATCACTACCATAGAAATATATTGTTTAGCAATTCAATACTACCTCTATAGAAAAACCTTATTTCTGGCTATACGCATGTCCCGATACATGGCTAGAAATGAGTTTTTTTAAGGACGGGGGAGTAAAATATATTACTAAATGAGGGTTCATGTCATTAATTAGACAGTTCCTATATAGTGATGGTTAGCTAGCATTGACATCTTCTATTTTCTACGAGATTATATATAGAGAGTTAGGCTTGATCGCTTATCAAAAGCGCGCAAAAGCTAAAGATGGTAAAAAGGCCCGGATCGATCACGACAAACTACAAGTAGACACATCAACACGATGATGCTAAGGAGAAGAAAAGGTACATGGCGTCGCCGACGACAACGACAAGATATACTCCAGTAGATAGCCTGTTATCAACTGGCTGTTTCGATATCGATCTTCTGGTCTCGATCGAACTCAGTTATATTTACATGGTGGCTGCATGTATATGGAGTATAAGATAGAGTAGATAGATATGCAGACGGCGACAGCTACAGTAGTATAGTATTCGGATTTGTTATACTACAGCATGATGAGCATGCAGGGGCTATATATTGGTCCCGCGCGCCGCCGCCTCCTCGTCGGCCTCGCCGGACATCTCCTCGAGCGACTTGCCCTTGGACTCCGGCACGAGGAAGGTGAAGAGCAGGCCCAGCAGGTTGCAGGCGGCGAGCAGGAAGAGCGAGTTGCGGACGCCGATGCCCGGCGGGTACCCGTGCTCCGTCTTGCCCGGGTCGGGGCTCTGCGCCAGGTACAGGAACCCGAAGGATCCCACGATGGCGCCCAGCTTCCCCGACGCCGCCGAGATGCCATGGCACGTCGCCCGCAGCCGCGCCGGGAAGATCTCCGCCGGCACGATGAACGTCGTCGAGTTGGGCCCCAAGTTGGCGAAGAAGAAGGTAAGACCGTACAGCACGACGAAGCCGACGTGGTGCCCCGGCGCCGTCCAGTGCTGGTACGGCACGGCGAGCCCCAGCATGAAGACGGTCATCATCAAGAAGCCCACCGCCTGGATCTTGAACCGCCCCACCACGTCGATCAGCGCCACCGTGAACCAGTACCCCGGCACCGTCCCGCACAGCGCGATCAGCGTCTGCGCCCGCGCGATGCGGAACAGCTCCTCCAGCGCGCTCATCGTCGCCGCCTTGGGGATCCACCCCACGCCGCTGAATATGTCCTTCTGGAACAGGTTCTGGCTGTAGAAGGCCATGTCCAGCAGGAACCACGTCGCCGACGTGCCCACCAGGTGCAGCCCGTGCCGCCGGGTGAACTCGCTGGAGAACAGCCCGAACGCCGGCCCCCTGCCGCCGCCATGGCCCTCCTGCGGCTGCTCCTCCGCCGCCATCTCCACCTGCAGCACCTTGGACATGTCGGCCGCGGCCTGCTTGGCGTTGTTGGCCACGAGCGCCGTGTAGCGCGCCATCTCGGGCATCTTGGTGCGCCAGTAGTAGGTGAGCGCCGCCGGCAGCGCGCCGAGCATGAGTATGATCCTCCACACGAAGTCGGCCTGCGGCGGCGTGGAGGCCACGGGGTCCTCGTCGTAGGCCGGCGCCGGGAAGCCGGCCCTGAAGGAGGCGGAGACGACGATGGCGACGAGGCCGCCGGTCATGATGCCGAAGCCCTGCATGGCGAAGACGGCGGCGATGAACGCCCCCCGCGTCTTCTTGTTGGCGTACTCGGACATGATGGTGGCGGAGAGCGGGTAGTCGCCGCCGATGCCGAAGCCGAGCCAGAAGCGGAAGAAGCAGAGGGTGGCCATGACGGAGGTCGGGGTGTGGCCGAAGGAGAGCGCGGAGGCGACGGAGCAGAGCACCATGAGCATGAGGGTGATGCCATAGACGCGCTTACGGCCGAGCTTGTCGCCCAGCCAGCCAAAGAAGAGTTGCCCGGAGAGCGTGCCGACGAAGGCGACGCCGTTGACGGAGGCGGAGACGTGCGGGGGGAGAGTGCCGGGGTACGGGGAGCCGTCGAGTCGGTAGTAGATGCGGCCGAGCAGCTTGGTGACGAAGGAGATGCAGAAGAGGTCATAGGCGTCGGTGAAGAAGCCCATGCCGGCGACCACGATGGCGGTGAAATGGTACCATTGCGTCTTGGCGACGTCGAGGGCGTGGAGCACCTCAAGCTGCTGCTCCCCACCGGCCATGGCCTCACCTGAATCTCAATAGGTTTGCAGCTTGCTTTGCTTTGTGATTTGGAACATATGTATTCGTTTCTATTTATAAGCAACTCAACGGAATCTCCCTTCTCCCAACCGAATATCCAACGTTGCGTTAAGTTGGAACCGTTTTACTGGTACTAGTAACTAGATACATCGCATCACGTATTACGGCATGTACAGCGATATTTATTAACGGGCTCTCTTCGTTGTCATATAAATAAATTCAGTGACGTGTTGAAAAAATAAACATTGTTGCTACGCATGTAAAATAACAATTAATAGCAAACTCATAGAGTTATTAACAAGATAAGTTTGTTGATATGAAAGAAAGAAAGATGGTTGTTATGCATGACAACGGCATAACATCGACTTCTAACGTTTATGAAAGGAAACTTTGTTACATAAGAATGGAGAAAAGAAAAAAGATAAATAAAAAATGTTTCGGTGCATTAATTGTCAGAGTTTCTTCTGTCTCAACTATCGTATATAAGTGGACTAAAAGCTCTGTCGGTGACATGGGACCGGGGGTGTCATGACTAGAGGCTTGGGTAGCCGCGGTCCTCCACGTGTCCCGACCCCCTCGGGGGGGGCGGGCCCGAGGGTGACGTGGCCACCCCTTCCTCATTACAAGCAGGGGGCTCGAAGGCCTCGGAAGGAGAAGGAAAAACTTAAGATCGGCGGGGGCTTGGGGGCTCACTCCGACGCGCCCGGGCCGCCGGCCTCGCCGTCGCTGTCGTCCGCACCGTCGTCGCCGTCCTCCTCCTCGGAGTCGAGGGCGAACGCGAGCCGAGGGGCCGTACCCTCGAAGCCGTGGACGATGTGGTCGGCGGCGTCCCGGACCTGCGCGCGCGCGCCGTCCTCGGTTCCGGGAGGGAACTCTTCCAGCGCCGTCCACGGGGAGAAGTCGGGGTCCCTGGCCTGGTAGCTCGCCAGCACGAGCTCCACCGCCCCCCGGGCGAGGTCCCTCGAGGATGACTTGATCGTCTCCTCGAGCTCCTCGGGGAGCCGTTCGAGGACCCCGGCCATCTCCGAGAGGCGCTGGGCGAGGCCCCCCTGGTTGGCGGCGTACTTCGCGTACCGCCCGCCCCAGAGGCCCGCCTGCCGTCCGGCGCGGTCTAGGCGCGAGACGGCGTCCCGAAGCATGCCGGGCCCCACCTCGCACGCCAGGCGGAGGGCCTCGACCTCCCCGGCGGACGAGTCCAGCGCGCCCTGCAGCTCGGCGACGGTGTGTTCGGCGGCTGCGAGGCGGGCGGCTAGCTCGTCATGGCCCGCGGCCGCCCCGCCGCGGTGCGCTCTCGCGTCCAGCTCCTTCGCCCGCGCCTCGAGCTCAGCGGCCCGCTGGTCCAGCGCGGCCCTCTCGGCGCGGGCGCCTTCCAGATTGCGGCGCGCCTGCTCCTCCCGCGCCGCCTCGCGGAGAACAGGCTGTCCGCCAGCCGCTGCGCCGCGGCCTCGGCCTCCTCGAGAGCTCGCCCCCGCTCGGCGAGCGCATCCTCGCGGAGGCGGAGTGCGGACTCCTCCTCGGCGGAGGCGGCCTCGTGCGCCGCCAGTGTTGCCTCCCGGGTGGCGACGGCGGCCTCGCGGTCCGCTAGGGCGCCCTCCCTCGCGTCCAAGGCGCGGGCGCGCTCCTCCAGCGCCGCGACGCGGGCCTCAAGGGCCTCTTCCCGCTGACGGGACGCCGCCTCGTTCTCCGCCGCCCGCCGCTCCCGGGCAGCGGCGGCGTCGAGGACTCCCCGGGCGGCGTCGAGCTTCTCCTCTAGCTCCGCCGCCCGGGTCCCGTACTGGAGGCGGAGGTCGTCCCGCGCCTCGTCAAGCACGGCGGTGGCGATGAGGGCGGTCTCCCGCTCCTCTTCTACCTCCCTGGCGATCTCCGCCAGGTCCCTACGACGGGCCTCCAGCTGCTTGGCGTGCTGGCGGTAGGCCTTGCGGCCCGCCTCCACCATGGCCTCCACCGAGCGCCGCCCCTCCTCGACGCGCGCCCATGCCGCGTCGAGCTCCGCCCGCTCCGCCTGCAGGGCCTCCATCTGGGCGCTCAGCCCGTCCAGCACTGTGCTGTTCGCGGTGGCCAGGGCCTGCAGGAGGGGCTCCGCGCTCAGCGGGGTGGCGAAAGACAAAGGGGAGAGCCGTCTCGGTGTGGGTGCCGCGCGGCTCGGCCCGCCGATCGGCGTGCTGGCCTCGGGGGCGCCCCCCGAAGCTGGCCCGTCCCGCGCGTCACCCGGGGCGTCAGGCTCGGGCGGCGCGCCCGCGGCCTCGTTGTGGGTGGCCTCGGGGGTCGTCATGGCCTCGGGCGGAGTCGGGTCGGGGGCTTGGCA